>VYXC01002455.1:36843-55991 GCA_013397175.1 Platysteira castanea | reverse complement strand
GACAGGGACAGCAGCCCTCGGGAATCTCTCTGGGTGACTGCTCCCTGCTTTGTGCTGCTTCCCAAGCTGCTTTCCTGTGAATTCCTTCTCCCCAGGGCCGTGGCAGGATCTGCGTTTCTGTTTGCCAGGGAATGTTGCTGTGATCACTGCAAATGGTGCAGCAAAACCTCTCCCCCTTCCCCATCACCTTCAGTGCCTCTGCTCCCGGGGGCATTCCCCTTGGGATATTTGGTTGCCCAGGGTGGGTTGGAGAGGATGTCCAGCTGCATCAGGGGACCCAGGCAGGGCCTGGGGCATGTGGCAACAGGGTTTGGACACCCAGCTGGTGGCACAGCCAAGGGACAGGGACGCCGAAAGCTGAGTGAACTGAGACTCTGTCTTGCCTGATCAGCTGCAGGAGGGGCAGCCAGATCTTCCACATCTCCCAAAATCATCCCCTTGGAGAGCAGGCAGAGGGTGTTTCTGCTTGGAGAAGGCTTTTTTGTATAATCCCTCCTCCAAAAGCCACCTTGGCAGCTGGAGGGGGAAGCTGGGGCCTCCGTTCTCCATTAAAATGGAATTTTAAGCATTAACATGGGAAGAGGTCACGCTGAAAACTCCCCATCCTTGGCACCTCCTGCTGCCTGTTCCTGGAGCATCCCTGGAGTGTTCCCAGCACACGGGAGGCTGCACAGGTCCCTGTTAGGTGAAACCTACTGTCCCACACTTTGTTTTCCCAAGGAGGCCATGGAAAAGCTTCCCTCGGGGAAGGCTGCCCGGGCAAGCTCAGCTTTGGGGCTTCCAAAACCCAACAGCATCCAAATAACTCATTAGCGGCATAAATGGCTTTATTAATGACGTCCCTCGGGGCGGTGCTGGCTGCCCACACCTTTGTTATGGACAATTTTGGGTTTCTTGGGCCAGTCGTGTAATGTAAAGTTATTAAGTTGTTAAAAGCATTTGAATGTACGGGAAGCGGGGCTGGGGTTTCTTATTTTCAGATAAGGAACAGCGGAGGCTTCCCAAGGCAACNAATCCCTTGTGGAGTTGGGACGTGTATAAGAATGTGAGATATGTCAATAATAAAAATTTTTTCCCTCCTTTCTGCTGAACCTGGCAGGTGTAAGAGCCTCTATATTGTGTCTTCCCAGACACAGGCACCCCTGAGCCCCCCCGGGCCTGCCTGCAGTGCCAGCACCGGGGACAGGGACAGCAGCCCTCGGGAATCTCCCTGGGGTGATTGTTCCCTGCTTTGTGCTGCTTGCCAAGCTGCTTTCCTGTGAATTCTCTGCCCTGGGGAGCAGCTGCTGGCTGCATCCATGGGAAGGGGCCTGTGGACAGCCCCAGGTGCCTCCTGCCCACCCCTGCTCCCCCCGCTGGGATGGCCAGGGCTCGGGCTCTGGGGCCACTAGATGTCAGGGTTACTCCGTGCAGATGTGGCACCCGCCAGATGTGGCACAGCTGGCCTGACCTGGAGGTCCCCTGCGTATCCCCCAGGGCTGGCCAGGGCCCAGCATGGCCTGTGTCCTACAGCAATCAGAGCAAAAGCCAGGAGAAAGTGGGGTGAAGGTATTATTTATCTTTTTGGGTGTTTTTTATGGCTGTTTCTTGATCTTAAAAAGTCCCAAGCCCGAGCCAAGAGAATGGACACTCCTGCGGATTCGTGTTCAGGTTGTTTATTGTTTCTTATCTCTCAGAGTCTGGAGCAGGGACAGCATGTCCAGCTCCTCCAACATTCACAGCAGGAATGACGCCTGAGAAGGCCGTCTTTACCTTTTTATCTCTTTCAGGAAAACCAACCAAGTTCTACAACGTATAATTATTTATCAATCTTTCCCAATTAATTTCTACCTTTTCTTACCATGACAGTGCTGCCTCCACCAATGCCCATCCCCATCGTCACAGCAGGAGATGGAGGAGAGAGAAGAAAGAGGAAGGGGAAGGGGCACCGCCCTTTGCCCTCCATGTTAACTTTTTTCCCTCACACCTCCATAAATCTAAAACCTACATTCACCCAGTGATAAGATAAGCTAATTACACACTCTCTTTCTATTTTGCATTTCATCTCTCAATGTGGGCAGCGTTCTCCGATGACACGGCTCAAGCACAGAGTTCTGTGCTTTAGTCTCGAGTTCCGAAACTGCCTGGCAGGGCTCCAGACCCCCCTGGACGGTCTGAGGAGTATTCTGGGCTGCCACATGAAGGCTTTGTCCCTGCCCACTGTTCACTGTCTCCCTCTGCAGTGACAGCCACGGATTGGTTTGCCCAGGGCATTTCTGACTGATTGCAGGAAAAACCCGGTCCCCAGAGTCCCGGGTGTCTTCAGAACTGGGTGCTGGTGGTCGCCCAGCCAGGAATGTGCAGGGACAGCCTGAGTGGGTTTGGATTTCCTGCTGCACACGTCACCTGAATCCCCCACACCTGCGCTGCCCATGAGTGTGACCAGCAGTGACCCTGAGCCCCCCTGTCCCACCTGGAAACACATTTTGATCCAATATAATTTAGCCTTTACAATCACCATCGTCTTTAACATCCTCAGCACCCAAATTTTGGTGAGAAAAAAGTGGGAGATGGTTCTGATTTTTACAAAAAGCATGAAAAAGCTCAGATTTTACAAAGACCCCAAGGTTTTCTTTAGATTAAAAATATTCAGCTGAAACTGCCCAATTTTCTGAAGCATGCCAATTGTTTATTGCATTTATTCCAATGTTGAATGCTGAGTTCACATCATCGATAAGGATTATCAACAACTCATTTTCATGTATAAGGAACTGAAGAAAGTTATTTCATTATAAACAGGGCAATGTGGCAGCTTAAACAAGAATTAAGAAGGGGGAATGGTTTCCCACTGCCAGAGGGCAGGGATGGATAGGATATTGAGAAGGAGTTCTTGGCTGTGATGGTGGGCAGGCCCTGGCACAGGGTGCCCAGAGCAGCTGTGGCTGCCCCTGGATCCCTGGCAGTGCCCAAGGCCAGGTTGGAGGGGCTTGGAGCAGCCTGGGACAGTGGAAGTGTCCCTGCCATGGCAGGGGGGGCACTGGATGGGCTTTGAGGTTTCTTCCAACCCAAACCATCCTGGGGTTCTGTGAAAGGACAGAAATGGGGGTCTCTGAGCACTGGCAGGTCAGATGCTCAGCAGGCTGTTGACCTTGTTTCTCCCCAGATGCTTTACAAAGTGGTCCAAGACCCTCTGTCTTTCCTGCCCCACCTGGAGACTCATCCTGATCTGTGGGAGAACGTAGCAAACCTGGGACATGCAGCTCTGTGTCCCTTCCCAACCCTCTCCAGCCACAGCTGTAACTGTGGCCTTTTGACCACGTATTTAATCCCTGAGCTTTCTCCATCGTTCCCATTCCTGGGCTGAACAACCTGCCATAGTGACAAGTCCCACAAACTAATTATGCCCTACACGAGAATTTATTATCCTTTATCAGTGTGAATTTTCTGCCTCTATGGGAAAGCAGGTTATTTATTAGGAGGAAAAAAATTAACTCAATGGCTTTTTGTAGTTAGAGCTTCTCAAATCCCCTTCTCAGCGAAGGAATCAACAATTACAGCTGGCTCGGGGTTCCATCACCACTTAGGCTTGATGGATCTGCAATTCCACGGTTTCCATTAGAGCAAAGAGGCACCCAAGTCCATCAATAAACCATATGATGTGCAGGGACACTGATAACAGCAGCCTGTTAGATTCATTAGCACTAATCAGAAGGGAGGCATCGATGGCAGCTCGTTGATAATGCTCACTGTAAGAAGTGCTTTTTGGGGTGAGTGATTTCAGTGAGGTGGGAGCGCTGGAAAGGCTCTGGAAGCAAATGTCCAACCTGCCTCATTCCCTGGAAAAGAAGGGACAAACCCACAGATGAGACCATACCATGAACACTTTTATCAATTATGAGGGCACACAATGGCAGCAGGTGAGGGACAGAGGAGAGGGAAGGGCGGGGGGAGGATTTCCAGTGGGGCTGTGCTGGACACTGGTTTGAGCTGGGAGTGCTGGGAATGCAGCCGGACGTGGAGGGCAGCCCAGGATCTCCCAGTGTGTCCGGGGAGACACAATAAAGAGGCTCTTACACCTGCCAGGTTCAGCAGAAAGGAGGAAATGACATCGATTTATTTACATTATCTCATTCTTATACACATCCCAACTCCACAAGGGACTGGAGGACATGTCACTTCCTTCTCAATCCCACTGGAGAATGAAAGGTGCTCATCAAAGTTGTCATATCACAAAAGGAATGAAAAACAGAAAATACCGTTAAGTAAACATTGGCTATTATTTACATGAAACTGTGTGAAAGAATCTGACTCCAAGGTTAAAAACAGAAGGCTTACAAAATTCCAGGGCAACATCCCAGCACACACAGGAAAGGGGAGATCAGGAAGAATATCACACTATGGATGGGATGAGGTTTCTTCAGATGGGATCCAATCCGACAAATTCATTGTCATCTTAGAATCCTAAAACTTGGTGAACTTGCTACAGCTGCTGAGGTGGTCACAGGAAAAAATTGGGGTGACAAACCATTAGAAAATCCTCTGGAAGCAGAGGGGAAGGAAGTAAATGTGGATCTTACTCAAATTACACGGGCAAATTCAGGACATTTGGTAGAAACTTGCTGGAAAATTTGGGGGCCTGAAAGTTACGGAGGCGGTCTGGAAGTTGGCTGATAAGTAACAGGGAAAATATGTTGCCAAAAATTCCAGCTATGGCAGGGTGACTAACCATAAATTAGCAGCAAGATGGGAACCTTCCTGAAAGGGGAAAGGAGCAGAAAGGATGGAAAAAAGGCTGACCATCAAAAAGAAAGATGTGACACAAAAGTTGGGAAATGTCAGGAGAGAGTGAAAATTGAGAAATTCAAACTCCACTGGAAGTCTCAAAATATATTAAAACCTCCAAGAAAAGGCTGTCCCTGGAGCCTCTGCTCTTCCTAAAGATTGCAGCTAATCCAGGAAGGCCCAGGCTGGAGAGGAATGTGCTCCTGGGGATTGTGCTGGAGGCTGGGCTGGGGCAGAGCGGAGCTGGGTGCAGGATGGACGGGTTGGGGCACTCGGGCTGTGGGAGGAGGCAGGAGATGGAGTCAGGTGGTGGAATTGTCTCCACCTCGATTCCTGAGATCCTTCCCGTGGCTTTGGGGGTCTCCTGGCAAGGGCTGGTGGGAATATCATCAGTGGAAGAGCAAGGGCAGGGCGTGAGGGCATGGAAGAGGAAAGCAGGGGCTGCAGCAGATGAGATTCTCTGAGTCTGCTCCTGCAGAACCTGCAACAGGGCGGGAAGGAAAAAACGAAGATTTTGAAGAAACTTGTGGAAAATGGGGAAAACCCCCAAGCTGGCATGGCTTCTAAGTACATCAAAGCAACGTGGGCACTGGTGAAACTGTGTGGGGATTACTGACTGGGAAGGAGTCATTATCTCTTATGAGATAATGAGGAAAGGCTGGGAGAGCTGGGATTGTTCAGCCTGGAGAGGAGAAGCTCCAGGTGATCTCATTGAGGCCTTGCAGGGCCTGAAGGAGCCAACAAGAAATGTGGAGAGAGAATGTTTCCAAGTGACTGGACAAGGGGAATGGCTTCCCACTGCCAGAGGGCAGGAATAGATGGGATATTGGGAAGGAATCCTTCCCTGGGAGGGTGGGCAGGCCCTGGCACAGGGTGCCCAGAGCAGCTGTGGCTGCCCCTGGATCCCTGGCAGTGCCCAAGGCCAGGCTGGATGGGGCTGGGAGCAGCCTGGGACAGTGGAAGGGATCCCTTGGCAGGGGGTGGCACTGGATGATCTTTAAGGTCCCTTCCCACCCAAACCATGCTGGGATTCTGTGCAGACTCCCAAGCTCAGTGCTCACCCTCTGGGAATGATGATCCTCCCTGGGCAGCCAGAGCACCCCTGCTCCTGCTCAGTGCTCCCAGCTCTCCATTTCTGGGGACAGCTGATGTGTCCAGCAGAGAGTGGCCGCCAGCCTGGGACTCCCAGCAGACACTGGCCCTTGGTTTCTCTTCCTGGTGCACGAAGGAACCTCAGCTTCTCCTCTAGGGCACCACCTTTCCTACCAGCACGGGACTGAAAATTACAGCAGGATTTCATTTGTAGCACCTCAGAGAGACAAAAGGAGTCTTTTCCTTCAGCTTCAACACTGGCACAGCCCCTGGAAGGAGCTCAGAGTCTGGCACAGCCTCACCCCTCCCTCTGCAAGTCTCTCTGTTTTGCCATCCTGCAGATCCCAGTCCGGCTGTGCCGTGCTCTGGGTGTTCCTGAGTCATCTGGCACCACGGTGGTTTGATCCTGAATCCGTCGGTCTCGCCCCGATGGGAAGGAGGATGTTGGCAGAGGGGAAGTGTGGGATCCCAAAGCCCACAGAACTGCAGGATTTTCCCTGTGCTCTGGACAAACACTGACTGGGGCTGGCTCCAGCTGCCTCCTCCCCTCATGGATGCTCCAACACGGAACACGAGCGGTGACAAACTGGAGCAATTACTCCCCATGTTCCCAATCACCCCATTTCCCTCCCCCTGCTATTGATTTTGGAAACACTGTTTGAGAAAAGGCCAAAAACCCCCTTCATGGCCTGTAATACCTAAATGGAAATTTAATCTCTGCTCCATCCACCATCCCCTGGCCGCGTTTATTTTCCAGGCACATTTGGATTGTTTTGTTTACTGCTGACTGTGTTTATGATTATTTTAATAGAGAGCATTGCACGATACATTTTGTATGAAGGTCACTGCTTAGATATTCTCGACTGGAGCGGCACGGATTCCTAATGAATTCACACTGCCTCTTGCAGGGCTCTCTCCATTTCCAGCGGGGCTCCTGCTGCAATCCCACATTAGCCATGTGCTGGATGCATCCCATTCTCTGCTGCTGCATTTAGCGGAGTGGGAAGGGCGCTGGGAAGTTGCTGATGCCAATTGTTTCACCCAGGGGTTAATGCACTGCCCATGAACACGGCCAGCAGCCACCAGCCCAAAACGGGATAAATGGAACATTTCAGGAATCCTTGTGCGTGCCCCAGGCATTTCCCTCTTTTTGGTGCCAGGCTCAGAATGAGCTCCGAGACAGCAGTTGTCACTCGCAGATATTAGCGACCACTTATTAGTGTTCTTTGTGGTTTTTTATGGCTGTTTCTTGATCTTTAAAAGTCCCAAGCCCGAGCCAAGAGACTGGACACTCCTGCGCATTTGTGTTCAGGTTGTTTATTGTTTCTTATCTCTCAGAGTCTGGAGCAGGCACAGCATGTCCAGCTCCGCCAACATTCACAGCAGGAATGACGCCTGAGAAGGCCGTCTTTACCTTTTTATCTCTTTCAGGAAAACCAACCAAGTTCTACAACGTATCATTATTTATCAATCTTTTCCAATTAATTTCTACCTTTTCTTCCCATGACAGTGCTGCCTCCACCAATGCCCATCCCCATCGTCACAGCAGGAGATGGAGGGGAGAGAAGAAAGAGGAAGGGGAAGGGGCACCGCCCTTTGCCCTCCATCTTAACTTTTTTCTCTCCTACCTCCATAAATGTAAAACTACAATCACCCAGTGACAAGATAAGCTAATTACACACTCTCTTTCTATTTTGCATTTCATTTCTCAATGTGGGCAGCGTTCTCCGATGACACGGCTCAAGCACAGAGTTCTGTGCTTTAGTCTCGAGTTCTGAAACTGCCTGGCAGGGCTCCAGACCCCCCTGGACGGTCTGAGGAGTATTCTGGGCTGCCACAGCAGAGAATTTGCCTTTCCAAAGTGTCCATTTCTCCCCAGGCCTGCTGGAGTCACTGATACAGGCAGTTGTGGTGTGCGGAGCCGTGAGCGCCGTTCCGAGCGCTCCATGAATCCCTGATGCTCCCCACGCTCCCTCCTGCCTTTCCCCTGCTCCATATTCATGAGACAAGACTTGTTTTGTCTTCCTGACCGGCTGGCATCAGGTCCCAGGGAGGAATTCTGGCAGGAATTCTGCTTGGCAGAAATATTCTGGCAGTGTGCTGAAAATAAGGGGCTACGTCCGCCTGCATTCACCGGACAAGGTGTGATCCATTGGACAGCAGGACTTCCCCAGCTGTGAGGATAAGGACTGGTCAATAAGGAGATCCAGCTGCCTCCACGGCAGTTTTAGTGGATTTGAGGAGGACCTGGACCAAGCAGGGAGAGGGAGAAAGGCTGTGCCAGCATCATCACCACTCTAGGCCTTGGCAGATTAGAGATGTTTGGGTGAAAAATCTGTTCCAGTGTGGATTGAGTTCAGAGCCAGGTAACATTCCCCACAAACTCCAGCTCAAGGGTTTTGTTGTCTGTGTGTAGAATCATGGAATCACTGAGGTTGGAAAAGCCCTGCAAGATGGAGTCCAACCATTCCCACAGCATTCCAAGGCCACACTGACCCACGTCCCCAAGTGTCACATCCACATCTTTTAAATCCCTCCTTGGACGTGACTCCCCCGGAGCCTTGGGCAGCTGTTGCAGTGTCTGACCACCCTTTTGGTGAAGAATTTTTCCCTAACACCCAACCTAAACCAGAGGTGGAGCAACTGGAGGCCCCAGTTTCTCTGTATTCACGGATTGTTCTCTCTGATCCAAGCGGACTCAGCAGTCACCACATCCTTTGGCACAAACAGCATCCAGGGGTGGATGAAACCCATCTCCTCCTGTCTTCCTGAACCACTCTCTGCTCATGTCCTTCCTGATCTCTTGTTCTTGCACAGGAACAGACGATTATCCTCTAGTGGATAATTTGGATCTGTAGCTCAGGTTGCTGTGGAGAGCTCTGCTCCAGTTTTCCTGCTCCTTACTCCAGGTGCGGGATGGGAAGGGCCCCAGTGGTCTCACAGGTGGGTTCAGGTGTGCTCACCTCCGAGCCTTGTTTGAAACAGCTGGATCCAAGCTGCCTTTGGACACTTTGGGATGCTTTCCAATCCTTCCTTCTCCCTGGGAAGTGGCCACTGAAGAGCTCCGGGCTTGGTTCCCATCTCCTGGTTGTGATTAGATGCTTGGCAGCTCAGCCTGGGCAGAGGGAGGGATCCCTCCAGCTCCATTTGGGTTGGGATGGTCTGGGATCCATTAGCACGAGGCAAAAAAAATCACAGATAATAAAAACAACACAGCCCCTAATGATCCTTTTTATGCAGTCTGGCTTCTATTCCAACAAAACACAAGCAGAACCCTCTTTCCAAGAGTTCCTGGAGAACAGACAGACACAAACGCCTGACTCCAGAGTGCTTTCATCTCCCAGCGTCAGGAGACACCACATTTATCTCTGCCTTCATCATCTTTTATTCCCACCACCTGCTGAGAGCTGGAGCCATACCTGGACGGAATTTTTTGCCTGTTTAGTAATCTTTGCCTCTTCTGCTGTTGTGTCCCAGAGCTCTGGGAGTGTTCCACGTGTTGTTTTCTCCGGATTTTCTCATTTAAATACTCAGCCATGCAGCCTCTGGAATGTCAGAGGGCATTGCAAACAAAGGGAAGAAGATCTGGAAAAACAAACCCCCGATCTACCTCGGCCATCCAAGAGTTTGTTCTTCCTTGCAAGGCAGTTTTGAAGGCTGGCAGGAATCAGTGGTCCTTCCCTGTCCCAAGGACATGGACTAACTCCAGCCTGGAAGGAAAAGCCATTCCAAGGACTACCCAGGAACTCTGGCTGCCCGAACCAGCACTTCCTGATTTTCTTAGTGAATAGCTCAGCACGTAGAGTGAAAACATCTGGCACAGGGCCCTGTTCCATCACATCTGGGCAGGGTGGGGAGAAGTGGAGCCCAGCATTCATGGCCAGAGAGGTCCCTCCTGCTTTTGGAATCGCATCCAGGAGGCAGAGGAGGCCTCACCCGTCAGCCTTGCCAGCCTGAGCACCTCAACCTCTTCTAGGATGAAATCATAAATTGTCCAGGCTTCCTCAGCTTTCGTGAGCTCCCTGGATTAGGAGCTGTCAGCATCTGGAATTTAACCCTTCACGCCCAGACTGGAAGGTGAATTCTGGTGGTGAGGACAGACACATTCCAGCTGCAGGTCATTCCCAAGAAGACTCAGGAGACAAAGGGTCCAACTCCAGCAGCCCAGGCTGTAAATCAAAGCAGACTTTGCTGAGGAGCTCCTGGGTAAGAAGCAAACAGGGCTGTAGACAATCCTGAAAGTGAACCAGACCATTCCTCACCCCTTTCCACAGGCAGAGCTGGGATCTGTAGCCTGAGAGTTGGAAGTCATGGAGTGGAGACATCAAGGTTGACTTCTGGTGTGCTCCAGCTTCTCCTCACAACTCCTCACCTCCCAAAATCACGTGCAGTCCTCGGTGTGCTTGGGCAGGGTTGGAGCATCTCCTGGGTGTTGTGTCAGGTTTGGATCACCTCTGCTTCAAGACCAACAAGAAGCAGGGAACAGGTACAGCAAATCTGCTCCCAAAGCAGCCAGGTCTGGAAAATCCCTCCATGACCTGAAGCTCAAGGATCCCATCTCAGCTCAGGTGAAAAGTGAAGTACATTAAATTAGGCTGGCACAGGGTGCTTGTTCAGGGCTTTTCTCTTCCATGCCCTAAATTAAAATATATGTTGATAGCATCCTTCTCTCTTCTGTCCTTGGCTGTACCAGATATATTCCGTGTTTAGGGTAGAAATATTTGCCATCATTCATATTTTGGCTTGACGTAGATATCTGGGTGACCTTTAGCAGCCTGTGATTTATAGAAAAGCTGATTACACGTTCCTTGATTTCATAGGAGGGATCAATATAAACAAAATCAGGAAAAAAATACAGTTTCGTTCATTTTAAACAAATCCTGACCATGGTTTCTTTGAGAAACTCAGACCTCCAGTGCTCGGAACGAGGATTTGAAAGCTGGCAGGGAGTCACAAATATGACTTTTGATATAGCTGTAAAACCTCTGCCCAGACTTGTCCAATCCATAAGTTCTGAGGACCTTCCTGCACGTGGGCTCAGTGCTCGCTTGGACAGAAGGAGCTCAGGCCCCTGAAAGCCCCAGAGAGGTGGGAGCTGCTCTGGCAGCCCTGGCTGGAGGCTGTTTCAAACCTCTCCATGGCCTTGCACTCCTTGCAACCTTCTTCTTGTGCTGGAACAGCTCTCCCTGGTTTCCATCAGCAGCACTGTCCATGGCGACTCAGCTCTGGGTGGAGAAGGCTCCTCCTTGCCAAGCTCTGGAGGAAACGTGGCCACAGCTGAGGGGCTGGGGAGCAGATGAGGAAAGGCTGTGGGAGGGTGGGGTTGTCCTCCCTCTCCAGGCCCCACAGGCTGCTTGGACTGGGATTCCAAGCCTGGGGCAGGAACGGGCTGGGATTTGCCTCTGCCCTTGTGTCACACAAGTGCCTGAACGTCCTCGCCTTCCCCTGAGCCAGCCCAGGGTTGTGATTTGCCTCTGCCCTTGTGTTGCCCTGGATTTTTGTAAGCCTTCTGTTTTTAACCTTGGAGTCAGATTCTTTTCACACGGATTTATGTAAATAATAGCCAGTGTTTACTTAACGGTATTTTCTGGTTTTCATTCCTTTTGTGATAAAACAACTTTGATGAGCACCTTTCTTCTCCAGTGGGATTGAGAAGGAAGTGACATGTCCTCCAATCCCTTGTGGAGTTGGGACGTGTATAAGAATGAGATAATGTCAATAAATCGATGTCATTTCCTCCTTTCTGCTGAACCTGGCAGGTGTGAGAGCCTCTTTATTGTGTCTCCGCAGACACACCCTTGTGTGACACAAGTGCCTGAACGTCCTCGCCTTCCCCTGAGCCATCCAGGGTTGTGTCTGTGCACACGGGTCGTGCTCAGCCATGCTGCCTCAGGTGGGGTTAGGAGAGGGGCTGCTCTCCCTCCAGGAGTGCTCTGCCAGCTGGCACTGGAAGTGTTTGCTGTCGTCTGCAGGCTGATGGAGCCTGAGGGATCACATGCCACATCATGAACACATCCCAGCTCATCTCCAGCAGGAAATCCGCTCTCCCAGGTCCCCTCCTGAGGCAGATTTAAATGTGTCTTCCTTCCCCGCCTGTGGAGACTGAGCCAAAGCAGCTGCAGGTCACTGGAGCGTCGGGAGAAGGTCCCCAAACCAGGCTGTGATGCTGCAAGGGCCTCGTGATGCCACTGAAATCATCAGCTGCAGCCCCCTCTGTGAGGATAAAAACGCTGCTCCAGTCCCTCCTCGTGTGCCTGCAGCCACGGAGGAGCGTGGCAGAGCAGGAATCTGCAGCAGGGATGATTATCCCACTGCTGGGGAGGGCAGCTGTGCTCCACCGCCAGCTACACTCGCTCCTGTTCCCACAGAAAAAGCCAGAGATTTTCCCATTTATTTGGTTTCCCTGGAATATAAATGTATTTGTTCCATGTCCCCAAGAGTCCAGAATTTGTGGATGCACCTGCAAACACCTGAGGGGCTGCTCTGACTTGTGGGTGGTTTATGGATGGCTCCGGGACTGAGCTCAGTCCTTCTCCATCACTGACAGAGGCAAATCCATGGAGTAGGAGCCTCTCCCTGCTCCTGCTTCTTCCTGCCAGTCGCTGTCAGGAGTTGAGAGCAGGGAACTGGTCAGTGAAACCGTGGCTGTTTTTACAGCCAGGAGTGAATCCTCAGGGAACACTTTCCTCAGGAGTCAGGGAATGTCACCACCACGGATCTGTCCTTTCCTTATCCCCCTCACCCAGCTGGGAGCAGCACACAGAGTTCTCACAGCTGATCTGAATAGATTTGATCCCTGGTTTGAACACATCTGATATGCCTTGGAAGAACATTTCCAAGCAGGTATTCACAAATCGAATCTCTGTTCCTGATGCACGAATCTCTCATGCTTATTAGGAAAGCGCTTTTATTCCTAACAGGTAGAAAACAAAAGCAGAGAAATGAGGCATTTGGAGATGTTTTCCCCTAAAAGAGCTTTTAATCCAGAAGAGAGAGAAATGCCTCCTGCTTTGAAAATAAGGGGAAACGCATTAAAGACTTGATTTTATGCTAATTAGAAAAAGGCATGAAGGAAAACATAAACTTGGAGTCAGAACTAACTGATTTCTAAGTCACTCTGAACTTCTGTTTATCTCGTCCCAGTTATTATAGCAGGAAGGAGACCTACTCAGACATGGAATAGTTGTATTTTCAGGCTGTCCCTGGAAATGGAGAGGAGATTTATGATCACTGACATATCTCTGGTAGGAGCCTTTGCCAGGTGGAGAAGGCTCTCTCAGCTGGGGTTGACAATTTTCCTCATTAGTTCCCCCATTTCTCCGAGGTCTCCATGCCACTGCACACCCCTCTCTGTCCACTGAATTCTTCCCCCAGGACGCAAGGAAAACCCCAGCCCGGCTCCAGGCTGCAGGGGCCACCTGCTCTTCCTGCAGCACCCCCTGAGCGAGGGCAGGGTGGGAGCTGGAAGTGACAACGTGCAAGGGAATTTCTGGTGAGAGTAAGGGGATCATATTTCATCTAACACAGATTTAAAGGTGCTGATCTGGCCCCCAAAAAACCAGCGTGTTCTTCCTGGAGCAGCTCCTCCTTCCCATTTAATTGTCAAACACACTGGAGGAGGCAGCAGGTCAGGGCACTGTGACCTGGGGGACTCTGAGGAGCATTGCACAGGGCAGGGGGGTGCTGGCACTCCCAAACCCACGAGGAATGCCCAGCTTCTGCAGTTATTTCTGGAAAAGTGAGTGACCACAAACCCTGGCAGCACCACACAGTGCTCCTGCTGTCCCATCATGTGCCAGAAAATCCCCAGAGCTTCAGAGAATCATGGAATCACAGAATGGTTTGAGTGGGAAGGGACCTCAAAGCCCATCCAGTGCCACCCCTGCCATGGCAGGGACACCTCCCACTGTCCCAGGCTGCTCCCAGCCCCAGTGTCCAGCCTGGCCTTGGGCACTGCCAGGGATCCAGGGGCAGCCACAGCTGCTCTGGGCACCCTGTGCCAGGGCCTGCCCACCCTCACAGGGAGGAATTCTTTCCCAATATCCCACCTGACCCTGCTCTCTTTCAGTTTGAACCATTCCCTCTTATCCTATCACTACAATTCCTGATGGAAATTTTAGAATTCTGCAGTTCTGACCCCAGCCTGGTCCCCAGGGCTGATGGAGCAGCTCCAGCTCTGCCTGCTCAGTGCAGGGAGCTTCAGCTCCACTTGTCCTCCCCAGGGAAACACCGTCCAGTTCTCCCCATGGATTTTTCCCATCACTCAGCTGGAAAGTCTGGCATTATCCTCGTGGCATCCCTGGCTGGTTGCATCCTCTGTGGATGTAACTAAACTTGCCAAATCCTTGCTGCTCCTGCTTTAGGGCCTGCGTGTGCTGTTTTGCCCAAAGGTACAGAGCACATAATGCACCAAAATCAGTGTTTGGAGCCAGTGCTGGGCTGTTTCCATGAAGGCTCCTTGTTGCTATGAAATCCCACATTTTTGGTTGTTAGGAGTGTAAACATGGAAGTAGACTCCTATTTCATATCCTGCACTTCAGCTGGAATGATTTGCCATCATTTCAATTAAATCCATTAAAAGAAAATCCATGCCAGTCGTATTTCGTTACAAAACATCACCACTGAGAACAGAAGGAGACAGGAAATCAAAATCTATCATTCTTTCCACAGGAATGACAAATCCAACAAGGGGGAGGGACGGACTGGGTGATCCTTAAGGTCCCTTTCAATTTAAACCATCCCAGGATTTAATGAAGTTTATCAATAATTTCTTTTGGGGAGATTGTGCAGGAGGAAATGCCAGGGTTGTTTTTTTTTTTTGGGGGGGGGAATATTCATGCCAAGCACCCCAAAAGTTATCTGTAGAATATTATTTCTACATTCGTAGAATTTTATTTCTACAAATAACCTTTGAAAGTTACATGTAGAATTTTAAAAGTGCATAAAATATCAGGATTGCCCACTGAGGATGGCAGGGTTTTTAGTGAAGCAGCTCATTATCTCCTTGCACCACCACCCTGGCCTCTCACCTGGGTTCCCTGGACAACCACCTGCTTCACCCCACTGCCAACACCACCTTGCTCTCCCCTGAAGGACCCTTAAGGTCCCACCTCTCCCCAGTTTCAAGGAGGCTTGCTCAGGTTTTTGCTGGATCTGAACATTCACAAACCTTGTTCATATTATTGGCTGCAGATTCTGGCCCAGATCCCAGAACTGGTCATTTTTTCTGCAGTGCTCTGTGGACAAGGGGTGGTGGAGTTACCCCTTCAATCCCAGCTCTGTTTTGAGGGATCAGAGGTTGGGAATGAGGCAGAGCTGGAACCTGGCCCAGCTTTGAGCTGACCTGGGCTATTCTGTGGGCAGAAAAGGGCCTTGGGGGGTGGTTCCAGCTGCCCCCAGAGACAGCCAGGGTCATTTGAAGGAGCATCCACCTCAGGGCTGCTAAAAGTCACTTGATGGGACCTTCTAATTCCTCCGTGTTATTTTCCAGTCCTGTATGGGCATCCCAGACAGATTCAGATACCTCCAGCAGCACTGGGACACGTGGTTTAGGGTAGGATATTATGGAATCATAGAATGGTTCGGGTTGGAAGGGACCTTAAAGCCCAACTCGCTCCACCCCCTGCCATGGGCGAGTTCACCTTCCCCTGGAGGATTTGGAAGGCCAGAGAAATTCTTCCATGTGCTCTTTCTACACATGGAAAGACACTGAACACTGAACATCCAGAGACATCCACAGCAGGCTTTAACAGGAGCTTTGTGCCCGGGTGTTGCTCTGGGTTTTTTTGTAAGCCTTTTGTTTTTAACCTTGGAGTCAGATTCTTTTCACACAGATTTATGTAAATAATAGCCAGTGTTTACTTAACAATATTTTCTGGTTTTCATTCCTTTTGTGATATGACAACTTTAATGAGCACCTTTCTTCTCCAGTGGGATGGAGAAGGAAGTGACATGCTCTCCAATCCCTTGTGGAGTTGGGACGTGTATAAGAATGAGATAATGTCAATAAATCGATGTCATTTCCTCCTTTCTGCTGAACCTGGCAGGTGTAAGAGCGTCTTTATTGTGTCTCCCCGGACACACCCGGGAGCTCCTGTCTCACCTCCTGAGGCATTGCTGGAGAACTTTTCCTCCCCAGCCGTCCTTTCCTTGCCCACCTTCCTGAAAGAATTCTGGCTCTCCACGCACTCCTGAGTCATTGAAACCCAGGCAAAGCCATTTCCCAGGATGGGGTCGGGAGGAGGAATGTGCTGGGTGCCGGAGCGTTTGTGCCGGCTCGGAGCCAAGGGCAATTAGCAGCCGATATGAATCTCTGCTGCTCGCCGCTCAGCCATGTGCAAATGGCACTTCTTGTCCTGTGGGTTAAGGAATGGCAGTTTAGGCTGTCAAGCTGTGCTCGAGTTTGCTGATTGAAGGGGTTTGGGGCTGCACTATTACAAAAACGATGTTTGGAAAAAAATGCTCTTAATCCCTGTTTTATGAGGCACGCGTTGGAGAAAGGCGAAGCCATTTCTTTCTGGAGAAGTAGCAGAATCAGCAGCCAGCGACAGGAACACATTTGTCCCCTCCAGTCTGAACAAAGTCAAAGTAGAAACTACAAACAAAGGTGTTTATGAACTTCTGAGGTCTCCTGTGAATGATCTTGGGCTTCCACCAGGGCCGCAATAACAGCTCAGTGGGGTTTGTTTTCCCTCCTGCCGCAGGCCCATTTTGTTCTCTCTCAGTCTTCCTTTTCCCCCTTTTTAACCCAGGGATGTGGTTTCGTGCTGTCATTTGTCCAAGGCTGTTGGAGACGCCGTGTCCTGTGGTGAGGGGCCGGGGAGGGGCCAGGGATCAGATGCAGCTGCACCCCCAAACCCACGCACGGACTTGCTTCTAACTGTGGTGGAGAGAAGTTTTCTGCTGGGGCTTCTGCTTGTTTAAGAGGGTCCGGCCCACATCCCACTCCTAATGTCTTCCTAAAACACTCACCCTCCACGGGACCCCTTGGCCAAGGCCGTGTGGGATGAGGGATTGGGCTGGACCTATTCAGTTAACCCCGGGCAGGGCTCCAGGCACAGGGGATTTGCTTTGGCTCTCAGAAGGCTCTCTGTGCCTTGACAAAGGATTCTGTGCATTATTTTGAGGTCCCCATCCCCTCCTTCTGCTCTCTGCGGGCCTTGGACCTGTTGCTGTCTGCTATTGGGTCTTTTTTCCCCCAGGCCCAGCACCCATCCACTCAAACTCCCATAACTCCTCAGCTTTCACAGAAATAAAGCTTATGGGATGTGCCTTTCTCATCTCAGCCAGTTTTAACCTCAGCTGCTGGAAGAAAGGAGTCTCCAAAATACCAAAGCTCCTAAAACACTCAGAGGCAGTAGAGAGAAAGAGAGACATGAGTAATATCCCCATGGAGAGAGGGAAGTCAAGCTCGCAGGTCATTCACCCCTCATCTCCTCCACCTAAAGCAATGCACATCATTCAGGCATGGCTGAGAGACACAAAAAAAGCCACTTTGGAAAGAAACCCATTTTTTTCCCAAGCCACGACGACGCACTAGAGGCAAATACATCCCCCAATGCCTGGGAAACGCTGTGTGGGAAATCAGCCAGTGGGAAAGCAGAACAAAAAATGGGCCCAGGAAATCAAAACTTTCGAAGCTCGGGGATTTTCAAGCTCCCTTCTAATTTTCTCCAATCTTTAGAACATGGTAATGAGCAGCAGGGAGAAATGAATCACCACCTTGTGATGCCGATAGGCTGAGGAAGAGGAGTCATTTGAGCTGGGTCTATCCCCTAAAGGTTAATTCTTACTGTGTTACCTTGCTTTAATTGTTTTCCTTAGTCTGCTGATGGATCTGCCTCACTGAAGGACATTAAACACTTCCTTCCTTCCAGGAACAAAAGCTGTTAAGAGTGGAGGTGAGAAATGAAGATGTGGTTTGGCTTTCATGGCTTCCATAAAGCTTTTTTAGCACGGGGTGGGGAATTCCAGCTGCACCCGAAAGGGCTGGCAGCAAACATCAGGATGTGAGGAAATAAATTGAGGGAAGGCACCTGACTGTGGTTCCTTCTCCTCAGCCCTGGCTCCGAGGTGAGTTTGGGTTTATTTCTGCCTTGTTTGGGTGGCTGTGATGGGCTGGGGGTGGCCAGGAGAAAGGAGAGCTCCATTCTGACCTGGGAACACCTTGAATACTGAAGGGTTCCCATGTGGGGATTTTGACACTTCCACAAACTTCTATTCAAGCTTTTCATGACAAAAATACAATGATTTCATGGAAAAGGAAAGTCAAAACTAAACTGAGAGCAAAATCAACCCCGAATGTTTTTACCTCATGGAAATGAAACATTTTGATCCTGTCAAAACAAACCGAGAAAGTTGAAACAATCTGTTTTGATACTTCCCAGTCGAAATCAACACATTTCCTTCAAAATGTTTTGATTTCAGTCCGACTGCATTTTCCTACGGGGGAAGAAACTCCACAGCAGTCTCCTGAGATGCTTCTGCCCGGATCTAGTGCTAGATTTATCACAAGAAGCTCGGAGCAGGTCTGGAGGGCTGACTGGGGAGCAAGGTACTGTCAGACTGGATATTGAAAATGCATCCATTATCTCTGTATTATGATGGAAAAGGAGGAAAAGGCATCCAGTGTATTCCAACAGACTAGGAGAGGGACCCTTGGGAAAAGAGGATGATGGTGGCAGCTCAACCTCTTTGACCTTCCCACGGGAAGGCTCCTGCAGAGCCACTGGAGCCTGTGCAGGGATACTGGGATGAGGTGATGGATGGTTAACAGGCATCAGAGCAGGAATGTGCAGAGGTAAATGACTTTAAATGTAGGAAAAAAGAGAAGAAGGAATCAGAGGACCTTGTCGCCAAACTGGTTTTGATGGTCTGGAAAGACGAGGAAGGACTGAAGAAGGAAATGGAATTGCGATTGCAGTACCGGAATTTATCTCCCAAGGATACAAATGCAGCCCATGCTGAGGGTGCCTGGGTTTATAACCTCATCCCTCCTTTATAACCAGACCACTCCTGGAGGGAGGGAATGTTGCGGGATGGTGTCTGGTGGTGGTAAACCGTCACCTTGTGTCTTAGTTTGAAAGACAGGTGTCTGCTTAAGGAGGCAGCAGCCTCCCTTGGAATGGAAAAATGCAACTTCCCTCCCTCCAAATTTTATAATTTTGAAATTAAGGGGCTTTCAGGCAAAGATATGGGGAATAGGAATAACAGTTCTTTTACTAAAATATATATAAATATATATATATAATAAAACAGTAATACAAAGAACACTGGTTTAAGCTGGCAGTCAGGGT
>VYXC01002455.1:3341-29289 GCA_013397175.1 Platysteira castanea | reverse complement strand
GAGAGCCGAGAAGGCCGCGCTGGGTTCTGCTGCTGTTCCTTGGCACTGCCACAGCCACTGCTGAGGGTTTGCCCTTTTTTATATCTATATAAAGTATATATATATATATGTTCTTTACTTCATATTAGTAAAGAACTGTTATTCCTGCTCCTCATATCTGTGCCTGAAAGCACCTTAATCTCAAAATTATAATAATTTGGAGGGATTCTGAATTCCCATTCCAAGGGAGGCTCCTGCCTTCCTTGGCAGACACCTGTCTGTCAAACCAAGGCAGAGGAACAGATGATCCCATTCTTTGTGCACAAGCAATGGGTCTCCAGAAGCCCCAGCCCCAAGCTCCTGCAAATGCTTCATTCAGCCTGGGCACCAGGGAGATGGGCAAGGAAAGGCCCTGCCCCAGAGATCACCGATTGTTGCCCTGGTTTTTGTTAAGCCTTCTGTTTTTAACCTCAGAGTCAGATTCTTTCTCACACAGTTTCATGTAAATAATAGCCAGTGTTTACTTAACGGTATTTTCTGTTTTACATTCCTTTTGTGATATGAGAGCTTTGATGAGCACCTTTCTTCTCCAGTGGGATTGAGAAGGAAGTGACATGTCCTCCAATCCCATGTGCAGTTGGGACGTGTATAAGAATGAGATAATGTAAACAATAAAGGTTTTTTTCTTTCCTTGCTGCTGAACCTGGCAGGTGTGAGAGCCTCTTTATTGTGTCTCCGCAGACACAACCGATGTCACGCATCTCTGTCTCAAACCCGTGTAATGAAGAGGAGCCGCTCAAAGCCACACAAACCCAGACAAAACGGAACCAGTGCAAAGCAGAACGATGTGGAAAATGCTGGGAAGGAGTGTTCTCCTGGCTGTGGAGATGCTCACACTCTCCTCGCTTCATGAATATGTAGGAACAAGAAGGTTGCCTCCAAACGTCAGCCTAAACGGCCACACTTTTCCATCCTATAAATATCCCATTTTATTCCGAGGCAGCGGAATGCAGACGAGTCACAGCTCAGACCTCCAAAGCTGCGTCTCCTGCTCCTCCAAATTGGTTTATTTGGACTGTAAATTCTTCTGGGCTCCGTGATAAAGATCCTTTGCTTTCATCTTCCCCAGAGGTTGCCAAATCCCAGTGATAGGGTGACCTGGAAAATCAAGGGGGGATTGTTGTAAATATTTCACACTCTCTGTGGAACCAAGAGCAACAACTGATGCTGAAGTGAAGGGAAATGCAGGGACTGGTGGGATCGGGGAGAACTGGGAGTGGGGAGAGCTGATTTTATTGGCATCTGGCAAATGAAGATTTTGTCCTTGGAAGAAACCACTCTGGGGACAAAATATATTTGGTTTGGAGAGGAATTGTGGATCAGATGGAAATGACAGTGTGATGTTAGTTCTTTTATCCTGCTCCTGGAGGGTAAGTTTGAGGTTCTCTCATTCCCAAAGAGGTCTGGGTTTCAGCCAGCCCAGGGAATCTTTGCTGTTCTAGACTGGAGGAGGAACTGGAATTTCAGTGGACAGTGGGAAGCGATGCCATTGCAGTGTGTGTCCATATGAACACCTCTGTGCTGGTAAAAGCACGATAAAGGAAACTCTCACACCTGCTAGGTTCAGCAGAAAGGAGGGGAAAGAGAGAGTTTATTTACATTTCTGATACTTTATAGGATTCTCAACTCCACAAGGGATTGGAGGACATGGCACTTCCTCCTCAATCCCACTGGAGAAAAAGGATGCTCATCAAACTTTCTCTTATCACAAAAGGAATGAAAACCAGAAAAGACAGTTAAGTAAACATTGGCTATTGTTTACATGAAAGTGTGTGAAAATTCTTTGACTCCAAGGCTAAAACAGAAGGTTTAGCAAAAAACAGGACAACACACCTCAATCCAGGCAAGGTGGGAATGTCACTGCAGGAATGAGCAGGAGAATTCCCGCTCCTCTCCATCAAGACAACATGTCTGTGACTGTTAATGGGATTTACCATCTTCCCAAGCCCTGTCCACTTCCAGGCCTGGCTAACACCCAGCATCCAACAGGAAAGAGCCAATAATTCATTTGGAGTCACTTATGTGATTAATTAGGGCTGGGTTTTCCCTGGTATTTACCTTGCCTGGGAGCAGAAAAGAGGTTTTTGCTGAAGGTGGGTCCAAGGATACCCTCATGCCAAATCGCTCATTGTGTCCCAAATTGTCTCATTTCAAACAAAATCACCGTGGCTCTCCCAATTCGTCCAAGATCAAACACCTCAAAACTGCAAATGCAAGGCCAGGGGGTGTCTGAGAAAATCTGGGGCATAACCCTGGCTCTGCAATGTTACAGCAAAAAAAAAAAAAAAAAGTTAAAATGTTGCTTTTCGAGATGGTTCTCAAGGCAGAAAAGTGCACTGACAAATTCCCAGCAAGCGAAAACTGGGATTTGGTTCTATTTATACCTCCAGCAAATCCACAGACAATATAAATGAATTTGAGATACAAAATGGAACGAATTAGGCAGACTGGCGAGAGAGAGTTACATCCCTTCCCACAGCAGCACACAGTAATCCAGCCAAAATATTTCAGAACTAATTACTCTCCAGCCTTCTAATCCCTGGTAGAGAAAAAAACCCCACCCCTTATATTTTGGGAAGTTCATTGGAAGCATCTGTTTAAGATGTTGTTAATCCTTTGCTGCAAACTCATCGGCTGGGTGATAATGAACCAGCCCTGCTTGTGCTCAGCGTGCTGAGACCTAAACCTCATCTTGCTTAAAGCTGATTAGTCCCTACAAAGGAACACAACTCAATCCCTTTTCTTCTTGCTTTGCTTTTCTTTCTTCTGGTGAGAACTTTTCATTCCTCCTTCGCTTTTCCAGCCGGCAGCTGGCAGCAGAAGATGGCTTTAATCTCAAATTTCAGGATCAATATGGAAGGGCACTATTGATTTTGGCACACCGGGATGACCCCGGGGGTCCACAGCAACCACAGAGGACTTTTGATGTTTCTGGACCTTCTTCAAGTAGAATTTCTAAGAGCCTCCCACCCTCCTGAAGCTCAGCCAGGAGGAGTTTGCTTTGCCGAGCAGCAGCACGGCGGGGTCCTGGCATGATCCAGTGGGGAGGCGTTTCCCTCTGGAGCTCAGAACAAGGCAGGGGGAAAAACACCCTCGTGCCTCAGACAGGTTAAGGAAATCCATTAGAACCTCATTTCCATGGAAGAACACGGTGCTGGAAAAGCACCCAGGCCGTGTCTCTGACCGGAGCCCTGGTCCTGCCATCCCTCTTCCGAGAGCATCTGCCAGCACCTTAAATCCCAGACTTCCTCACTTTGGAGTGCCAGACTTGAGTTCCCTGAACCATCTGGGTTTCTCTGCCATTTCCAGTGATGTTTGGGAGAGGTCTGGATTCAATTCCTCTAATGGCCCAGCTAAGATCACTCCCGCACTTCGGGGTGAGTTTGGGATGCTGCCCAGAGCAAACAAAAGAGGAGCTGTGGGGTTTTTCTTTTGCTTTTTGCTTTTTTGCTCCTATAAATTTGACGACTTTCAGATTTATGCTTGTGGAGTCTGTACAGCTTTTTATCTGATTAAAGAGGGATGAGGAAGGAAATGGATTGCTCAGAGCTGCCAGGACAGCATCTGTCTCTTCCTCTAGACTGCCTGGCTTGGGACAAATTAAAAGTCCTCTCAGTACTCAGTTTTTCACGCTCTTGGAGGTCACCTACATGAAGATTCCATGAGTCACCAAGCTGGGGGCCTGTCTCTCTGTCCAGCAGCCCTAAAATCTGTGTGACCACCCTGAGGAGAGCAGATGTGAGACTGACGTGTGTCCCATCAGTCAGATATCCAAGGAGAAGAGGAATCATTTTCTTACCTCCAAAAAACATCTCAAGACACTTAAAAATGAGGCTTTGCAGGAGCTGGTCTTGGGTCTGGTCCTGCAGAACACTTCTGGGGCGTGGGGTGGAGATTTAACCAAACTGTGTGGTTCGTTCTGCTCTGGACTGTGGAGAAACAGGAGGACGGGTTTGAACACAGGGGGATGCTGATAACGTGATAAAGAGGTGTGAAAATAAAAACAGAATGGAATTTAGCAAGGATAAGGGCAAAGTCTCACAGAGGGACCACAGGGATGAGTTCCTGTCTGCCAGTAGCAACTGGAAAGGTCTGGGGAATGGCACCCATCAGGCACAGCCCTCAATCACCGACTTCCCATGGCCCTGAAGAGGGTCTGGATCCTTCCAAGGGTGCAAAACAGAGAGGCCAAACCTGTGGAGTAATTGGGCTGGTGGGGTCCCCAGGCACTGTTCCCCAGTTTTCCCAATGAGGTTGATGGAGGCAACCAAGGGGGGCAACAGGAGTGGGCAGAGAGGTAAAAAATACACTAAGGAAAGAAAAATGGAGGGAATTGGGGGTGGTTAATCCGCAGGGAAATTTCCATTACAGGGAAATCATGCCACACTCTGGGAATGTCGTTTTAGTGTAGGCAAAGCAGAGAAGGTTTGGTTCCGTGGGTCCAGGGAGGAGAACGGGGCGGGAAGTGCAGCACGTTCTGGGAGAGGGACACATCTGAAGGATTTGTGTGTCTTACAGGCAAAAATATCTCCATGCTGGTGGGTGGAACTGGAGCAGAAACAGTGAATGGTTCCTCTCAATATCGGCCCAAAATTATTATTTTATTCTTTTTACAGGAGAGTCTTCTGTTTTGCAGTTCTCCTGACCTTTTTCTTCTGAAGAGGCAAACCGAGCCCAAACTGTGCAAGCTTTGCCTTATGACACACTGAGATTGGCAGCTTGGTTTCCTGCCTTCAAACTGGCCTCGTTGTGCAGCTAAAATAAACCAAAACAATGCTGGGAGGGGGCGTCTTTCCTTTTATTTCACTGTGGAAACCCAAGATGAAATATTTCCACTGGCCCGAGCAGCACCACCACCAACTGTTCCACATTCCCTGCTCACTGAAATGTGCTCAAGCGTGGCCAGACTCCTGCTGGGAGTGGGATGGAGGGGGAGAAGAACCAGTCTGGATCCTGCAGCTCCTCTCGGGGTGGAGGAGCTGCTCCTGCCACACTCCCTGGCCCTACAGGAGGTTGAAATTTTGCTTTTTCTGTGTGTTTTGAAGCTATTGAGAGCAGCGTCTGGAAGTTTCTGAGCAGGGAGGTGGCCTGCAAGAATTTTTTTGGTGAGAGAAGATGTGTATGTGGCAGGCAGAGGGACTTTCACTCACATCTCACTTACCAGGGCTCTTGCAGTTGCTTGGGCAGAGAGTTTTTGGTGTCTTGTGGCACTGCCAGGAGCAGCTGAGCTGTTAGGGATGGGTCCAAAGCACCCTGTGTGTGCCCAAGAGCAAAACTCATCCCTAATCCCGAGCTCTGGAGAGGTGGGAAATCAGATGTTGGCATCTTCCTAAACCACAAGGTTTCTTTTGAGCTCTGGGAACTTTGTAGGCAAGAAAAAAGAGGCGAAGAGATAACAAAGGATTCGCTTCCCAAAAGAGAACAATAAAGGCCACTCGATTGTTTGAATTTCTTGCCTAATGAAATTGGATACAGTCTGAACCCCCTACGCCAAAGGCTAATTCATTTCCACGTTTGAAATGCGTGTTATCAATTACTGACTGCAGATCTAATGATTTCCAGAGCTGCTTCGGATTTTGATACCAGAGCCTTTGAGAATTTATTGATGAGGAGTCTATAAAGTCAATTTTGAACTGTACATCGAATTCATCTCAGGAGTGTGCACCCACTCGATTGGGCTTGGAGCCACAGCTCAGCTGGGCACAGCAATACCTCCTTTTTGTCATCAGCACACTTTGAGTGCAGCCTGAATTCAAGAGTTGCTCCACACCTGCTGGAGGGCCATCCTGCAAGGACACGGGGCGAGACGCAGCAGTGTCACAGGGAAGGCCATGCCCTCTGCTACCCAGTCTGGAAGTCAGAAATGTCCACAGTGCCTCTCCAGGCTCCAGTGTTTGTGAGTCCTTAGAGAGACTTGATAATTACCCGACACTGATTTGTTTAAGGAGGGCAGAACCTGAAGTGCTCCCCAGCTTTTTCTCAAGAACAGGTGGATTTTCTAAGCTGAACCATTAAAATGCTGCATCTACCTGATGCAAGCAGCAGCACCAGTAGCTTTAAATCTGAATATCTGTTTTTTCAGAGCAAAAATGCACACCCGAGTTGGTGACGTTATCACAGGAAGCCCTGATAGCAGCGAGAGGAGCTGTCCCTCCCTCGTGCCCTCCACGCTCTGCAGAAATACCTTCCAGACCAGTGGTTTTGGAGATTTTTCTCCTCTTATTGACACAGTTACAGGCTTATGTCTCATGGTGACACTGAGAACCTCCTGAGGCACCCTGCTTTAGCCTGAAGGCAGTGACAAAGCCACAAGGAACAACGGGACATCAGAGCTGGCCACCAGTCCCAACTTACCCCAATTTAGTGCTTGCAGCATCCTGGGAGCAGCTGGGGCGGGATTTCCTCTGGCTGGGGATTTGGAAGGGCAGTTTTAGGACTTTTGCCTGCTTTTTACCAACACAAACCTCACCCTGTCATCAGCTGCTTGCAAACCTTCCACCCGTGCCAGGCCAGGTGCCCAGAGCCTCTGGTTTTCCCTTTCTCCCATTCACACCTGGTGAAAGGGTTGGATTTGCCTTCCGTGCTCTGGCAGAGGGAAGGCTGATACTGACAGGGCTTTTTGCTCCTCCTGAGCAGGGGGATGGGGATTTATGGGGTTTCTGATGGTGCTGTGTGTCCCAGCAGGGCTGGTCATTGAGGAGCCCAGCACATGTCCCTTGGTGCTCATCCATCACGCTGGGATGGGTCCCACTGGGCTCTCTGGGACATTCCTTAGGGACACTCCAGGCAGAGCCAGAGGTGCAGAAACTCCTGTGGGTAGTTCCACTGGGCTCCTACTAAAGGAGCAATGTGTTGATTTAATTGTGAGAATGGGTTTATTGGTGTTTATAAAAGAGCAGATCCCGTTCTCATTCCCACATCCGTGCATGGCAGCACGCTTTGTTTTCCCTTCTCTTCTTGTATCTTATAAACCCAGCTCCATATTTTCTTAACAGGGAAAATTTATAGAGCCAGAGTTCCAATCATTATAAATCACGCCGAGCACACAAACACAGGAGGCAAAAAGCGAGCGGGAAGATTGCAAATCATTCAGTGTCAATAATCTCCGTTGTTATTTGCAGCCAGCAAAGGAAATTGGACTTTTTAATATGTAACACATTAACCTGAGTGTCTGCCTAAATGGAGCTGCGTTTTTAATGTGTTGACATATTCACACAAGTGCTCTTTCTCTAATTCCCCCAGCCTTAACATAACAATAATATTGTCGAATCATTAGCAGGCCCTTAAAGAAGGATTAATTCTCCCTGATAAAACAGTGAGTAACACCCTTGGCTGTGGCCTGGCCACACGGAACCCACAGCATCCACCTGGGCACGCCTGGGGTTTCAGGGCCAGGGAGAGCACCAGTGTGTGCTGGGAAGGGTGAAAACAGGAATTCCACAGCTTTGGTGGGCTGGACTGCAGTGACAGAGGCTAAATTCATGGAATCATGGAATCCCAGAATGGTTTGGGTTGGAAGGGAGCCTAAAGCCCATCTTATTCCAGGGGAAGGGACAGCTTCCCCTATCCCAGGCTGCTCCAGCCTGGCCTTGGGCACTGCCAGGGATCCAGGGGCAGCCACAGCTGCCCTGGGCACCCTGTGCCAGGGCCTGCCCGCGCTCACAGGGAACCATTCCTGCCCAATATCCGTGCAAACCTGCTCTCTGTCAGTTTGAATCCATTTTCCTTGTCCTGTCACTCCCTGCTCCAGCTCGTTCAGTGTTATTTTTCCTCTGCTGATGTGGTTTATTACCAGTGGTGGGGTTTGCACTCCCAGTGCCGTGGGAGGAGGTGTGAATGCTCTGACCGTGCTGCCAATCCCGCTCCCATTCCCTGGATCTTGTGCCCAGCTCCAACACCCCCCTTGCAGGGGTCACAGGGGGGATGAGGAGGATCTGGGATCCAGGCAGGATGTTGTTATAAACGGAGTCAGAAACCTCTATGAAAAGGTGAACTCGTTTATTCCCAATTGCAGCCGAAAACCAGAGACTCCTGNAGTGAGCCACATCTCTTGACAGAGCAGGGCATCGAGCTGATGCCCCTGGATACTCAGGGGATGAACGCTGGGAGCTGCTTCCCATAACTGCAGGAGAAGCAGGGAGTGGTCAGCTCTGCTCGCCCCCCTCCCCCCGTGGCTCTCTTTATTTTGCTGCATTTTCCCCTGGTTTAATACGGAGTTTTTACGGGCAGAATGTGCTCGGGATGGTGCATAATGGGCCCAACTGTGCAGAAATGTCATGCATGCGAAATCTATGCAAAGCCCCTGCTATGCTTGCGCCTGAATCAATTTAAAGAAGACGCTCCATAAAACAGGATAAAGCCAGATTAAGTGCATACAAATGAGGCAGCCCAGGCAAGGCTTTCAGAATTTGTTGGAGACAGATGGAATACAAATGGAGGCAGGAATTGCACCGGTGCATGTGCAAAGCACTCTTGGCAGATCTGCCCGGGGAGGTGGAGGGGAGAGGAGCGGCCTAAGGAGAAGTCCCCTCTGCAGAGGTCACCTGCAGGCAGAGAGGACAGTCAGGCAGACACGAGGCCCATCTTCCTTCCCAGCTACGTGGCCTTTGGTTTTCCAGCAAATTCCCTGGAAAGCAGCGCAGCTTTCTGTGGCAGCTTCGTGAGGAACAGAGGCGTTACACGAATTCAGAGGGGGGAAAAGCCCATCAGCAGCACTGCCCGGCGTTATTTGCTTTGCTTCCACATTTATTTGATATTCCCAGATCATTTTCAGCTCCCAGCCTGCTGCAGCTTTTCCCCTGCCAGCGTGGAACAGGCTCCACAGGATGGTGATGCCATACGTGGCCAGGCTGGGATGAAAAATACCCTGTGAAATAAAGCAAGCAGATTGGGAACTTCTGTTCTCCTCAGCTGAGAACAAGGGAAGTGCGCAGAAAACTGGTGAAAGGAAAGACTTTCTTTTTTTTTCCACACAATTAGCTGCTGGGAATCAGTGCCAGGAGATTTTGCTGAGGCTGGAAACTTGGCAGGCTGCAAACACTGAATGGGACGTTCCCATGGGTGACGAGCACACCTTGTGACAGGGATTTCGGGAGCCCCAGCAGGGGCTGTAATCCCCAGGCTTAGCTCAGGGAGGGTTTTTGGCCTCAAATTCCTGAAGAAATATGGTCCCACCGCTGCTTTGCTGGTCCATGTCCATGTGCAGCCTTTGGGTTCTTCCTTCACTGAGGGATTTCTGTGTCTTCTGGCCGTGCCCTGTTGCCCTGGTTTTTGCTAAATCCTTCTGTTTTAACCTTGGAGTCAGATTCTTTCTCACACAATTTCATGTAAATAAGAGCCAGTGTTTACTTAACGGTATTTTCTGTTTTTCATTCCTTTTGTGAGAAGAGAACTTTGATGAGCATCCTTTTTCTCCAGTGGGATTGAGGAGGAAGTGACATGTCCTCCAATCCCTGGTGGAGTTGAGAATTGTATAAGAATGTGAGATATGTACATAAAGTGGCCTTTCCCCTCCTTTCTGCTGAACCTGGCAGGTGTGAGAGCCTCTTTATTGTGTCTTCCCAGACACAGTGCCCCACTGGAATCACCCAACAGCTTGGGTTGGGTTGGGATGGACCCTGGAGATCACCCAGCTCCCAACCCCTGCCCCACCAGGGAACTCTCCACAAGAAGTGGAACTCAAAGATAACTCCGTGACTCCAAGGTAATTCCCTTTCTGGAAGAGCTGTGGACTATCAGTGGTCAGGCAGAGATGAAGACGCTCTGCCAGTGGCTCCTGAGAACATCCCAGTTCATCCCTGCCTGGATATTTGCTGAATCAGGGGGCAGACTCCTCTGGGAGCTGTTTCCCCATGGAAACAGTCCATGTTTTCCATGGGTACTTTGGGAAAACAACGTGTCCTCGGGCTGCTGGGGAGAAACCCACTCGGAAAGGGAGCTCGGGGTCTCCAGCCTTGGAATCAGAAGTAAAACCCCCTGCGAGGGGGAGCTGCTGCTCTGTTCTGGGCATGTCCCAAGGAAGTAAAGGCTGGAGACGAGGGTCTGCCCCAGCCAGCACCAAAACCCATCTGCTCTTCTGTTTGGGGGCATATTTTAGGGAAAATTTATGCTGAATCTACTTAGACAGTCCTAAATATTTCATTGGCACCAGTGAAGATATTCCCACGGCTTCAAACCAAGCATATGGCCCTAGGAGGAAAGAGGAATTGGAAGTAATGATGATTAAACTCCAAAAAAATATCTGCCATCCCCTTTCAGCCAAAAAATCCCCCCAAACATTTAATACTGATTATTTCAGAAAGTTAATGAATACAGAAGCTTATGTAACTGGCAAGTCTGGACTTATTTTGAGGCTACACCTCAAATCCTGGGGTCAGTTTTGGGCCATTGGACAGGAGAGGACAAAGAAGGACAATGTCCAAAGAAGGACATGGAGGGGCAGGAGTGCCCAGGGAAGGGAACAGAGCTGGGAAGGGGCTGGAGCCCCAGGAGTGGCTGAGGGAGCTGGGGAAGGGGCTCAGCCTGGAGAAAAGGAGGCTCAGGGGGGCCCTGGTGGCTCTGCACAAGTCCCTGACAGGAGGGGGCTCAGGGGGGTCGGGCTCTGCTCCCAGGGAACAGGGACAGGAGCAGAGGGAACGGCCTCAGGCTGGGCCAGGGGACCTCAGGGTGGACACCAGGAGGGATTTCCTCATGGGAAGGGCTGTCCAGCTCTGGCACAGCTGCCCAGGGCACTGGTGGAGCCCCCATCCCTGGAGGGATTTCAAAGCCCTGTGGATGTGGCACGGGTCAGGGGTGGCCCTGGCAGTGCTGGGGATGGTTGGGCTCAATGACTTCAGAGGGCTGTTGCCCTGGCCTGCCCACCCTCACAGGGAACAATTCCTGCCCAATATCCCACCTAAATTTCTCCTCCTTCAGTCTGACCACGGGTCCATTAGAGCTGACAAGGCTCTGAGAGTCAAGGCCTGTGAAGTTCTTGTGGCTCTCTGTCAGCTCCAGGACCTTGGGGACGAGCTGGCAGTGCCCTGACACAGCCTCTGCTCTTGACCCAGGATGCCTCAGGGAAGGGCATGGAGGTACCACAGGAGTGGCTGCAGAGAAGGTCCTGAGGGAGCCCTGGAGCTTCCCCGAGCACTACACAGCAGCAGGGGACTGGGGAATCAGAGATTTCACTTTCAGGGGCCTTACCAGAGAAACATGCCAGGGATGCTCCACAAATCCCATTGGAGCAGCTGGAAGTTGGTGCCTAGGAAGGTCACCGAGTAAAAATTCTGGGCCCAAATCTGGCTCTTCCAGGTGCAGATGTGATGCTTGAACTGGTAGACCTTCCTTCCCACCCCAAAAGGCCTGGACCTGGGTAAGGTGAGACTCTTGCCTTCCCCTTGAGGAGGAGGCAAATTATCCCGATGAGAATGGAGCCGTNGATTTCCTCATGGGAAGGGCTGTCCAGCTCTGGCACAGCTGCCCAGGGCACTGGTGGAGCCCCCATCCCTGGAGGGATTTCAAAGCCCTGTGGATGTGACACGGGTCAGGGGTGGCCCTGGCAGTGCTGGGGATGGTTGGGCTCAATGACTTCAGAGGGCTGTTGTCCTGGTTTTTGTAAGCCTTCTGTTTTTAACCTTGGAGTCAGATTCTTTCACACAGTTTCATGTAAATAATGGCCAATGTTTACTTAACGGTATTTTCTGTTTTTCATTCCTTTTGTGATAAGAGAACTTTGATGAGCACCTTTCTTCTCCAGTGGGATTGAGAAGGAAGTGACATGTCCTCCAGTCCCTTGTGGAGTTGGGACATGTATATGAATGTGAGAAATGTAAATAATAAACAGTATTATTCCTTCCTTTCTGCTGAACCTGGCAGGTGTGAGAGCCTCTTTATTGTGTCTTCCCAGACACAGAGGGCATTTCCAGCATAAACAATTCCATGATCCTGTGATTCCGTGTGGTGGTTGGTCGTGAGATGTTGGTTTTTGTCGAACTGTTGTTCACCTATCCCACCCTCGGAGAGGAACTCCATGTGGCCAAAAACCACCTGGACAATGCTCCACGGGCGGGAGCTCACGTGCTGATGGTCAGAACCACGTGGCCATTCATTCCCATCAGAAACTGGGAGCTCTCACAAAGCTTGACTTCCCAAGTGTGAAAAGCTGTTCCTGCTCTCCCAGAAGAGTGGCTGAAGAGAAGGTCCTGAGGGAGCCCTGGAGCTTCCCCGAGCACTACACAGCAGCAGGGGACTGGGGAATCAGAGATTTCACTTTCAGGGGCCTTAACAGAGAAACATGCCAGGGATGCTCCACAAATCCCATTGGAACAGCTGGAAGTTGGTGCCTAGGAAGGTCACCGAGTAAAAATTCTGGGCCCAAATCTGGCTCTTCCAGGTGCAGATGTGATGCTTGAACTGGTAGACCTTCCTTCCCACCCCAAAAGGCCTGGACCTGGGAAAGGTGACACTCTTGCCTTCCCCTTGAGGAGGAGGCAAATTATCCCGATGAGAATGGAGCCGTCACCTCGGAGCTGCACGTCCCATGGGGAGGAAACTCCCACTCACTCCCTGTCTCTGGCACAGGGCTCTCCTGTTTGTCATTCCCCCCTTCCTGAAAGTGCAGTTTTGAAACAGGAATGTGTGAATTGAGCTGGTTTAGTCCCTGTTTGGATAATGGAGAGTGTGTCCCACTCCATCCCAGATCTTCCCTCAGCCTGGGGCAGCCGGAGCCAGGACACCCTGAAGGTCCCACTCCAGTCCTGCTCGTGGCAGATCCCTGTGGGAGAACAGAAACCCTTCTAGGAGCTGTGTGTAGGGAATGAAGCCTTGTTCTCCCCCTGCAGCAGCAGCTGCCTGGAGCTCCCTTGGATGCTCGTTTGCAAAGTCATCCTTGGTCGTTTATTTTGGAGCCTGCCGAGGAGCAGCTGCTCTGACAAGAAATCTGGCAAATCCTCCGCGGGGCTCTTCAGACTCGGGGCAGGGGTTTTTGGCAACCAGAAGATGGAAAAGGTGAAGGAGACAGGAGCTGGCAGTTTGGACACGGAGCAGCCAGAACCAGCTCCATGCACAGTGGTTGTGGGGCTGGAGCTTTGCTCAGGGGTCCTGGTTGGAGAACGGGCCCATCCAAGCACAATTCCTGTGGGATTTATCCTGCAGTGAGCATTTCAAGTTTGCTGTGGCCTCCTGCTCCTTGCCCCAGTGGCAGCACCTCACACTCAGCTGTGCAGGTGCAGCAGGCTCTGAAATGTCCAGTGAAGGTCAGGGTTGGTGCCCAGGTGCCCGGTAACACAAAGAGGCTCAGGAAAACTGTCACAGTGTAAGATATTCTTCACCATTTTCATGAGCTGCTGAGACCAGGCAGGGTGGTGCTCCCTGCCTCCTCCCTCTGGACTATTTTCTGTTAATGGGCCCATCAAGATAAGTGGCTCCTGATTATGTCCTANAGCTTAAACCAGTGTTTTCTGTATTATTGTTTTGTTATATATATATTTCATATATATTTTAGTAAAAGAACTGTTATTCCTATCCCCCATATCTTTGCCTGAAAGCCCCTTAATTTCAAAATTATAAAATTTGGAGGGAGGGGAGTTGCATTTTTTTCCACTCCAAGGGAGGCTGCTGCCTCCTTAAGCAGACACCTGTCTTTCAAACTAAGACAAAAACCTTCTGGGCAAGGAGACCTGGCTCCTGTGGGAAAGGGCTGTGCCTCAGCAGAAGGCCTGAGCAGTGTGTGGGGAGCTCACACCCACAGGGCTGAGGCACCTGGAGCAGAAGAGCAAATCCCACTGGAGTTCTGGGACAGCCCTGCTGCTTAAATGTACAAAACACTTCTGGGCCTCCAACTTGGCCGGGCTGAAGTTTGGCTGGGAAGGACCCAGCTCAGTCACTGGAATGAGCATCACTAAAATCCAGGAGCTTTCCAATAGGGACATGGATAAAGAGGAAAGTAGAAGGCCTGGAGAGGTGGAGACTGAGATCTTTGAAGGTCCCACGCAGTTCAAATTCAGTTTTCAGCCTCAGCCAAATCCCGTAACCAGACTGGGAGCTGCTGGTGCCCAGTCCAGGCCCTGGTTCTGGGTGGGGTGGTGTGTCGGGGGAGACACAATAAAGACGCTCTTACACCTGCCAGGTTCAGCAGAAAGGAGGAAATGACATCGATTTATTTACATTATCTCATTCTTATACACGTTCCAACTCCACGAGGGATTGGAGGACATGTCACTTCCTTCTCAATCCCACTAGAGAAGAAAGATGCTCATTAAAGTTGTCATATCACAAAAGGAATAAAAACCAAAAAATGCCGTTAAGTAAACACTGGCTATTATTGACATAAAACTGTGTGAAAAGAATCTGACTCCAAGGTTAAAACAGAAGGCTTACAGAAAACCAGGGCAACAGGGTGGGGTCAGCAGGGGCTGCGGGGATGTGGGCACTCATGAGCCCTTTCTGCACAGGGAAATGACTCTGCAGCCTGGCACATCCCCTGTGTGGCACAAAGATGCTGGGAGTGCCTCCTGGCTATCTCCAGGCCCTCTCACGAGGGTCAGAGCCGTACACAGCCAGAATTCCCAGCTTGTGGCCTCTCCAAATCCATCAGCAGCACTGGTGTGCTGAAATCCCACTGAGACCCCACTACGCTTCCTGCTGGAAAGGCACTGCCCTCCCCACCCCTGGACGTGTCCAAGCCTGGTTGGACAGGGCTTGGAGCAACCTGGGATAGTGGAAGATGTCCCTGCATGGAAAGGAGTGGAATTAGGTGATCTTTAAACACAAACCACCCCATGATTCTGTGGCAGGACTGCAGCAGCAGCTCGGAGAGCCACCCCAAATTTGGGCTGCCGTGGGGAGCAGTGAGGCAGAGCAGGTAGAGATTTGCATGAACAAAGGAGTTCTATTTTCTGTTCGGGGGTTTTTTTGTTCCCCAAAACAAAGGAGAGACCGAAGAGCGCCTGTTTAATTTGCGAATTTCACAGCTTCGCCTCGCACAAGAGAGGGGGGAAGGAGCAACAAAAAGCCCAACAACAGGCATGGAAAGAGCCCCAAGTATTAATGGCAGCTGATCAATAACTAATCCGCAGTGTTCCAGTTACCAACTTGATGGAGAAAATTCACGGTGCTTAAGTAATTCCAACTAATCTTAATGAATGCCTCCATGCCTACATGCCTGCAGAGCTGTGTGAAATTTATAGAAAAATGTCATTTCGGCTCTCTGAATATTTTTTTTTTTCGCCTCGCAGTCATCAAAGGAGCATAAAAAATGCTCTTAGAAATCTGCTATCTCTCCCTGCCAGATGAGGGCTTCAAAAGGCGAGCACTCATTTTTTAGTCGTAAGCGGGGAAGATTATGAATACATTATCTGGTTAACATTAAAAAAAAAATTCAAAACACCCAATTTTACATTCTTACTTATTTATCCCGTGCCTCTGTCCCCTTTGTGCGCCTCACCCTCTTCCCTGCTGAAGAAAATAATGCCAAGTAGACAAATCAGCTACAAGTAGGGAAGCGGTGATACATATTTTTGTTCTATTTTTATTTGGCGCTACTTCGGGAAAATTTCAAAGGGAAAGGAAGATCAATATGGTGGTTTCGAGCCCTCTCTGTCTTTGCCTGCTAAAAGCTGATGAGTTCCTCTCAAGTTTGGGAGCAGCCTGCAGGAGAAGCCTCTGCTAAGCTGCCACTGAGGCAGTGAGGACCTCGCTGGGGAGCAGAAGCGCGAGGGGCACGAGCTCTGCAGAGACAGAAAGAACGGATGGAGAAGCCGGTAATTTTCCAGTGGAAGTTTATTTTCCCCTGGGAAGTCTCAGGTGGGGTCTTAGCGTGGGAATGGAGGGAGCAGTGACAACCAGGATGGCATTTCTGGGGAGGCATGGCCAGGGGTGAGGATGGAGGCAGACCCAAGTCCCTGTTGCGCTGATTCAGGTCCCCCTCATGATGAACACCCCAGTTCTGATCCCACAGCAAGGGATCACAGAATCATGGAATAACCTGAGCTGCAGTGGACCCACGAGGATCAAATCCAGCTCCTGGCCCTGCACAGACCCCCTCTGTCCCTAAGGGCATTGTCCAAGCTCTCCTGGAGCTCTGGCAGCCTCGGGGCCGTGCCCATTCCCTGGGGAGCCTGGGCAGTGCCCAGCACCCTCGGGGGGAAGGACCTTTCCCTGATCTCAGCCTGAGCCTGCCCTGGCCCAGCTCCAGCCATCCCTGGGTGCTGCCCCTGCTCACAGAGCAGAGGTTGTGAAGCTCAGGATGAAGCTGTGGGTCAGGGTGAGGTCTGGCCTCAGCCTCCCCTTCTCCAGCTCAGCAGAGCAGGTGCCCTCAGCTGGATGAAGACTTTCCCACCCCCACCAGCTGAGGGACTGGTATTGGAGATGTGGCCCCAGTGATACCCAGGAGCATCTGGACACCAGAGACCTCACTCACCCCTCACTTCAGGCCACCCCAGCTCCTCAGGTCACTCCCCTCCAGCCTGAGGGAGCAGCAAGGAATATTCAGCAGAATTAATTCCAGCGTGTCCGTGCTCCCTCTGGAGAATCCCACTCCCCCTTCCCAGCAGGGCTGCCTGCCCTTCCTGGGCACTCGTGCCCATGCAGCTCTTCCCACTTACTGCAAGCTCCTCACATCACAAGGGTCCCTTTCTCTCCTCTCTTTCCCTCAGGGTCCAGCTATGACTCTGTCATAAATTGATGTACAAAGTATGAACAGGAGGATTTTTTTAGAACAACTTCAGCAATCTTTGTAGTTCATAACTAGGCATGCAGAGGTTTTATTAATTTAACAGTGTTATTCCCCTTATGAAATATTCATCCCAGAGGATTTCTGTGCACATGAAGGTTTTGAAGAAATTGATCTGCAATGCAGCTACTCCTTTAAAAGAATGATTTCTTTATTATCTCTGCCTTTCAGTGCTACTCTATATCTGAGCAGTGCCTGATTAAATGTGTGATCAATCTCAGGAAAGCAAACAGATACATTTTTAATTGGGGGTGAATTTACTGTGTGGGAGGAGGCCTTTGGCGAGCCCAGCCCGCCGGAGGCTTTGCTTTGCCAGCTCCTCCTCTGGCATCCTCACAAGCCATTGGCTCCCCAAGCCCTTGGAGATGCCTTCACCCCCCTGGCATCACCAGCTGGGCTGGTCCAGTGTCATCCCAGCAGCTGAAGGACAGGGACCTGCTCTCGGGCCCTGGTGCAGCAGAGCCACTGAGCACAGGCTCTTCTCCCAGGGAGCTGAGCCCTGCTGACTTTGGTTCCACTGCCCCCTCCCCACCTTCCTGTGCTGTTTTCCACATATCCACCAAATCCTCTGGTGAGGGCTGTGCTGTCCCTCTGGGCTGGCTGGGGTGGGCAGTGACAGCTGGGTCCCATCCTGCCACGAGAACAACCCCATGAGATGGAACATCTCCCAGGGTCCTCAGTCTGAGCTTCCCTGAGGCAAATCCCAGAATCCCAGAGTGGTTTGGGTGGGAAGGACCTTAAAGCCCATCCAGTGCCACCCCTGCCATGGCAGGGACACCTCCCACTGTCCCAGGCTGCTCCCAGCCCCAGTGTCCAGCCTGGCCTTGGGCACTGCCAGGGATCCAGGGGCAGCCACAGCTGCTCTGGGCACCCTGGGCCAGGGCCTGCCCACCCTCCCACAGAAGAATTCACAGAAGAATTTCTCCCCAGTGTCCCATCTAACCCTGCCCTGTGGCAGCTCAAGCCTATTCCCCCTTGTTCTGTCACTCCATCTCTCATTTGAAGTCCCTCTCCAGCTCTCTCAGAGCCCCTTTAGGCACAGGAAGGGCTATTAGGTTCTCCTTGGAGCCTTTGTTTCTCCGGGCTGAACACCCCCAACTTGTGTAAATAAAGACTGGAATTTCAAGGCCATGCAAAGAGGAGAATCGGGAGTTATTTTCATTCCCTTCCCAGCGGGATCCTTCCAAGCGCTGCCACAGCAGGGCACTGGGGTAAGGAGCCATCGGACAGGTCTGACAGGAAAAGCAGCAGCTCTGCTCCGGGCAGCCCAGCTGTGCAGCCCCTTCCAGCCTGCTCTTGGCCCTCGCCAGGCATTTGGAGATGAACCCCAGGGCTGCGTTCAGGAATGATGCAAGGATGAGTGTTGCCCTGGTTTTTGCTAAGCCTTCTGTTTTTAACCTTGGAGTCAGATTCTTTCACACAGTTTCATGTCAATAATAGCCAATGTTTACTTAACGGTATTTTCTGTTTTTCATTCCTTTTGTGATAAGAGAACTTTGATGAGCACCTTTCTTCTCCAGTGGGATTGAGAAGGAAGTGACATGTCCTCCTATCCCTTGTGCAGTTGGGACGGGTATATGAATGTGAAATTGTTAATAATAACCATTCATTCCCTCCTTTCTGCTGAACCTGGCAGGTGTGAGAGCCTCTTTATTGTGTCTTCCCAGACACAAATGAGACGCCTTTGGCACGGACAGGGAGGTGGAGCCCAGCTGACCCCTCCATTCCCCTCCGGTGTCCGGCCACCCCCTGCCCCCGACGGTCCAGCAGCACCCCCAGCACTGCCCGAGTGCCACCCGCTCTGTCCCCACCACACCCTGGAGGCAGCTCCAGGCTGCACATCCCGGCTGGAATGCTCCAGGCACAGGCTGAGACTTCACCTGGAGGCAGGTGCGGATTGTCCCGGGGTGCAGCACCTGGCTGTCACCCCTGTGTCCTCGTCCCGCTCTGAAGGGTGACACCCTTAGGCAGGAAATGCCCCCTCCGCCCTGCCCTGCTGGCCCCCATGTCCCCTCCTGGCAGGGGAGGCCGATCCGAGGTGACCGAGGCCGGGGGGAGCCCAGGGCGGGGCTGTGCCGGTGCTCCGGAGGCTCAGGCCGGGTCCAGCCGGGCACTGCTCGGTCCCGCAGTGTCCCCTGGCGTTGGAGGACACGAGCTCCGAGCAGCCGGAGCTGCAGGATGTGTCTGGGAAGACACAATAAAGAGGCTCTCACACCTGCCAGGTTCAGCAGAAAGGAGGGAATAATTTTTATTATTGAAATATCTCACATTCTTATACACGTCCCAACTCCACAAGGGATTGGAGGACATGTCACTTCCTTCTCAATCCCACCGGAGAAGAAAGGTGCTCATCAAAGTTCTCTTATCACAAAAGGAATGAAGAACAGAAAATACCATTAAGTAAACATTGGCTATTATTTACATGAAACTGTGTGAAAGAATCTGACTCCAAGGTTAGAAACAAAAGGCTTTAGCAAAAACCAGGGCAACAGCAGGGCTCCCCACGGGATTTACCCAGGAATGGGCATCCAGGTGATGCTGGAGCTGCAGCCCAGCCCCTGTGCCACCCCCAGAGCCACCCCCAGTGACACCGTGCTCCCAAAAACGGCACCGAGCCACCCTTTGCTCTACAAGCCTTCCCAAAAACAATTCCAAATGATCCCACACAGAGAATCTGGAGGAATTTGTCTTTCAGCTTGGATTCCAGTGGACTCGAGGTGTTGTGACCATGCCTGTTTGCCTCCCCGCAGTCACCCTGAAAGTCTGAATTCATCCAGATGTGAAGGGGACACAATTCAGGCCCTATAACCCCGGAAAGAAAACAGGAATGGCTCTTCTGCAGTTTTACATTGGGCATAAGAGCTTCGGGGAGGTGTGAGAAACAGGGAAATGCTGGGGAATTGGTGCTGGAGCAAAGTACAGCTCAGTACCATCAGATCCAGAGAAACTGAGGTTTCATTCATTCCTCTTCCCTTTTCTAGAGGGCCAGTGCTCTCCAGGAGCAATCCAAGCTGTCTGGCAGGGAGTGGGAAGCTGAAAACACCAAATAAATTATTATCGAGGTGGTAAAAATCCTACAAAGCCTTCAAAGCAGCTGCTTAAAGACAGGGGAGTTCTACCTGGCCAAAGGGTTTAACAGAGAAATGCCAGCCTTGAAACTCATGATATTTAAAAGCCCTCTGACTACAAAAGTAATTGGAGACATTTGTTCCCCACTGACAACATTTTAGGGTATTTTGGGAGCTGCAGAGGAGCAGGAACATCCGAACTCCCAGTTTAAGGAATATATCCTGTGCAGCTCTCTAGGTGTGTAAACACACCCGGTTTTGGTGTTTAAATCAATCCCTGTACACTAAATATTGAACCCCTCCAAGGCCAGACCCCTCAGATTTGCTGGGAGATTTGTGGAGCCTTTCCTCCACACAGGATCGACTCGGGATAAATACGGGGGAGATTCTACAGAGCTTTGGCATAACAATTACAATAAAAACCCCGGTGAATTGTGTTGTTATCCAGCACAACTCCCTGCCCTCAGCACTCCTGCGAGGCAGTGCTGTGTTTAGCAAACACGCCGTAGGGTTTTGCTGGAAAATCAAACTGACTGGACAGATGTGGTGAGCTAAAAGGATGCTCATGGATAGAGTGAGCCTCCAAGGCTGAGGGGATTATCCCAGGTAAGAATCCAGCTGAAACAAGGCCGCTGTTAAGTGTGGTGATCCCAAATGACAGGCACTGACCTGCTGGAACTGCATCGCAGAACGGGAATTACCGGAATATCCTGAACTGGAACGGACCCACGAGGATCACCCAGCCCAACTCCTGGCCCTGCACAGGACATCCCCAAATCCCACCCTGTGCCCGACAGCATTGTCCAAATGCATTCCAATATTTATCTGACTGCCAAAACCAGTTCGTTACTCTTTAGCTCAAAATTTCCCAGCCCCTGAGTAAACGGACCATTTAATTTTAGTCCTAGTTCTGCCTTTTTGGGGACAGAGGTAATTTACTGTGTTTGGACAACCCCTGATGGGGACTTCTCTCACATCGTTTGGCATTCCCTCTGTAACGCAAATAGTGACACAAATAATAATCAGTGTTGTTGGCTGGACACACAAAGCCCCACCACAGAGGTGTGGATCTTAATCGCTCTCCTTAATTTCCTGTGCTTTAGCTGAACTCCCTTTTTGTCTTCTCCTTGAAAAGAAAGCAATGACTGGGGGGAAGCACCGGCATTTAGCACTGATAACATCAAAAAGGAAAAAAAAAAGCAAGGCAGGCACTCCTGGTGAGGGAAAAGAATGGCAGAGGGAAAAGAAACAGAGGAGAGGCTGGAAATCCAGCCAGGAGCTCCCACCTCGTCCCGGAGCTGGAGAGCTTTCGGCACACCCGGAGCAGTCACTGCCCTTCTGCAGAGGCACTCAGCAGTTGCGGCTTCTTCCAGGAGGTGGCAGGAAGATTTCTGCTGAGGAGAGGGAAAGTCGGAGAGAAAGATGTAAAGGAGGAAAGGATAAACCTGGGAAGCAGCGATCTGAAACCCTTCCTGCTCCTCCCGAGCTGCTGAGGTTGGCAGGGACACTTCCACTGTCCCAGGGTGCCCCAAGCCCCAGTGTCCAGCCTGGCCTTGGGCACTGCCAGGGATCCAGGGGCAGCCACAGCTGCTCTGGGCACCCTGTGCCAGGGCCTGCCCACCCTCCCCGGGAACAATTCCTGCCCAATATCTCATCCATCCCTGCCCTCTGGCAGTTCGAAGCCATTCCCCTTGTCCTGGCACCCCAGCCCCTTGTCAATATTCTCTCTCCATGTTCCCTGTTGGCTCCTTCAGGCCCTGCAAGGCCACACTGAGCTCACCCCAGAGCTTCTCCTCTCCAGGCTGAACACCCCCCGCTCTCCCAGCCTTTCCTCCCAGCAGAGCTGCTCCATCCCTCTGCTCACCCTGGCGCCTCCTCTGGGCTCTCTCCAGCAGCTCCATGGAAGTGCAGAATTTATGTGAAAAGGATCCTGGCCTGAGGCTCTTGTCCCATTCCCAGGAGGGGAACCTGTTCATTTTAGGAATAACTGGAGGATTTCCAAGCAGGTTTGGGTGCCCAAAACATCTTTGCCCTTCCTGGCTCCATAAAGGGGACTGCACACCTGGTATCCCTGCAGTATCCCAAGGTGGACAGGCACTTGGGAATCCTGCCCTGCAAGGACACGGATTCATGGTTTGAACCCAGAGGCACCAAAGCCTGGTGTTAATGCTGTTGTTGCTACTCCTATAGTAGCATCAGGAGTTGCAAAAGCATCACTTGAGGTCTCATTCCCTCTGCCACGACTTCCCTCATTCCCTCTGCCACGACTTCCCTCATTCCCTCTGCCACGACTTCCCTCATTCCCTCTGCCACGACTTCCCTCATTCCCTCTGCCACGACTTCCCTCATTCCCTCTGCCACGACTTCCCTCATTCCCTCTGCCACGACTTCTCCCATTCCCTCTGTCACAACTTCCCTCATTCCCTCTGCCACAACTTCCCTCATTCCCTCTGCCACAGCTTCCCTCATTCCCTCTGCCACAACTTCCCTCATTCCCTCTGCCACGACTTCCCTCATTCCCTCTGTCACAGCTTCCCTCATTCCCTCTGCCACGACTTCCCTCATTCCCTCTGCCACAACTTCCCTCATTCCCTCTGCCACGACTTCCCTCATTCCCTCTGCCACGACTTCCCTCATTCCCTCTGCCACAGCTTCCCTCATTCCCTCTGCCACAACTCCCCTCATTCCCTCTGCCACGACTTCCCTCATTCCCTCTGCCACAGCTTCCCTCATTCCCTCTGCCACAGCTTCCAAGCACAGAAAGCTGCTGGAGCACCGGGATTTGCGGGGTGTCCTCGGAGCTCACCCTCTCCACACACCCTGGCATTACAGCCCCAGGGAGATTTTCCCTGGAAAAAGAGCCCTCTGTTCAGAAATTGATTTTTGGCAGACTTTAGTGGGACATTATTGAAACCATTTGTAAAATTGCTGTGCTCTGTTCCTCTCGTATCAGGCATCAATTGGAGCAGCAGCGTGGAAATGAAACATTTCAATCTCCGTTAATATGGATTGTTTCAGTCTTATTAAAACACTTCAAGAAGGTCAAAGCAAAATATTGTCGGGATATTTTTTCTTGCTGAAGAGAAATGGGGATTTGCCTTTGAAATCCTGCTGTGGGTGACCTCGGGTTGGAAATCTGCACTCGCAGGGACAGAATAATTCCAAGCTTGGAGACATTTTACTCACACTTCCTACCCGTGGGCAAGGGATGTAAACTGGCTCTTGGAAATAAACCAGGAGGGGCTGCTGCTGGACTCTGGCACAGCTGGGATTGCAGGACACAGGCACAACTTCCAGAGGGGATGTGGGTGATGGGGAGGCCCCAGCAGGTCAGTCGTGCCTTTCCCAAAGCTGGAAGCTTTTGGAGGATGGAGGGAAACCAAACAACTGACTCTGAGCCACACAAAGAGCAGTGGGATCATTCCCCCAGCCAGAGACACCTTGGAGATGCTCCAAAAAAACCTCCCCAAAAAAGACTAATGGAATTATAGAATCATTTTGGTTGGAAAAACCCTCCAAATCATTGAGTCCAAGCTCTGTCCTGTTGCCCTGGTTTTTGCTAAGCCTTCTGTTTTTAACCTTGGAGTCAGATTCTTTCACACAGTTTCATGTAAATAATGGCCAAAGTTTACTTAACGGTATTTTCTGTTTTTCATTCCTTTTGTGATAAGAGAACTTTGATGAGCACCTTTCTTCTCCAGTGGGATGGAGAAGGAAGTGACATGTCCTCCAATCCCTCGTGGAGTTGGGAATTGTATAAGAATGAGAGATATATCAATAATAAAGTCTTTCCCCTCCTTTCTGCTGAACCTGGCAGGTGTGAGAGCCTCGTTATTGTGTCTCCCCAGACACACCTGAGCTCCCTTTCCATGCAGAAGTTCCTCCTGGTGTCCAACCCAAACCATCCTGCAGGGCACAGTGAGTGGTTCTAATCTGAACTCACTTGAACGAAAATTCCCTGGATGTGCAGCACCTTGGGAATCTCAGGAAGCCAGCAGGAATCCTGCTTTTTTCTTTCCACCTGCTGGGGGTTCTCCAAGCCCCTTGAAGCTCCTTTAGGTGAGTTTTTCCCAGGTCTGGTGAGCACTGCACAGATTATTCAGAGTGAGGGTGCATTTTTGGTGTGGTTGACTGAGACATCCCAATTTAGGACAAAAGTCCAGGGCAAATCGCCGGCCTCTCATTTTTTTTTAAATATACTTATAATAAACCCATCACTTTTACTGGAAATACAAGAGTTTTTCCTCACTTTATCTCTCTTGCTTCGTTAATCCTCTTGTTGGCTTCCACCCTCAAGAGAGAAAACATCTCTTTTAATTATTTAGCCTATTATTGGCATTAGTTGGCTCTGTTTTCTTTTGCAGAAGCCACAAGAAGCTCCTTCAAAAGAGCAGCATAATTCTGTAGTCAGGCTTTGCATTTCCTGATCATTAACAAACAGGGTTTTATGGAATTCTGGTGGGTTTTTTGGTCTCTTTATCACTGAGTAGACAGCGAGAAACAAAAAAAACCCCTTCTGCTCTCATCTCCTCTGAAAGCATTTAACACTTTCTCTTCATGTTTTTTCTGCAGTTCATGCCAAGAAAATATTCCTGCAAGGTCAGGCCTGCCGGGGAGGCCAAATGAAATGCTGGACCTCAGTGGAATTATGGGATCATCTGGACAGGCAATCTTGGCCTTGGGAAAGAGCTTTTCTCCGTGGATTCACGGCTCTGGCTGCAGCCAGCGTGGTTTGAAAGGAATAAAACAACAGCTTTGAAGGGCCTTATCTACAACTCACATGCTGTGGTTTGAGCCTCGGAGACCCCGGGCTACTGTGTCTGGTGGCTTTTCTTCCTCCTCCCCAGTTCCTGCTGGACTCAACCTGGCTGGATTGGCTTCCCTTTCCCAGGAAGGGGGAAAAATGGCAAGTTTTGCCTCTGGAGTGGCAGCAAACCTTCCAGCCTGAGGAAAACCAGGATATCCCCCTGAAGGATCTCACGGGGCCCACGGGCAGGCCTGGCAGCCACAGATCTGTGTCCTCTCTCCTGGCCTGGTGCACTTCTCTGTCACCACAGAGCTCGTATTTATCACCCAAACTTGGATACAAAAATCCATCCTTTCCCTTGGAATCTCGCTTCAGTCTCCCCGACTAAAAACACCGCGAGCTCTGCAGTACATAAGGAAAAAGCTGACGTGGAAACTGAGTCATGAAAGGCTTGTGTGGGTCTGATTGCCACACCTTGCTCTGTGACTGCTGAGGAGGGAAGAGCTGGAATGGGCTCCGTAGGGGCTGAGTGGAGAAACAAAGGAAAACTCCCAATCCGCCCAGAAGCTCCGGAGCTCCCCAGAGCTGAGGATCCATTCAGTGTGGGAGTGATGAGGCAGCTCTGTGTTTCAGGCACTCCTTCGGGGCTTTTTTTTTCCATCAGAAAAGAGGTTTTGAAAGGAATATCCTGGTTTATTAATTCTGGGAAGAGCTGTGCTGGGGTGAGCTAAGCCTGGAAGCCCCGGCTGGCCAGCATTCCATGGAATATCTGCTCAGGGCCTGGCTGTGGGGGGATGAATCAGGGAGCTGGGCTCTGGCCACGGTCCTTTTCCACACGTGATAATTCCATTAAATTAACATTGGCTGCACGTTCTCACGGCAACCCTGAACCCAAACAATAACAACAGAGAGGATGTGGGGATGGGGGGGAGAACTGTCCTGGAAATTCCTCTTTTGTGGAGAGCAAGGAGAGCAGCAGGAGGGCTCGGACTGGGGCTCTGCTCTGGCCCTGATGGCAGCGGGTGCACTCGGTGAGGCTGAGGGTCTTTCCAGCCTTGAGGATTCTGAGATTCCTCAAGGATTCCGTGATCCACAGGCTGCTGGCACAGCACTGGCTCCCTCTGCCCCCGTTTGGTTGTGCTTTGTCCCTTCCCCTCTCCCCTGGTTCTCCCTTCGGAGCGAAGCCTTGAGCTTCCCGTTCTCCTTAAGCATCTCCCCCTTGACCCACATCCCCTAATTTCACACTGACCCTATTATTTATATGGCCCCGGCAGCCTGGGAGCAGCCTCTTTGCTGAGGTGTGTTGCCCTGGTTTTGTAAGCCTTCTGTTTTTAACCTTGGAGTCAAATTCTTTCACACAGTTTCATGTAAATAATATCCAGT
>VYXC01002454.1:290986-316059 GCA_013397175.1 Platysteira castanea | reverse complement strand
TATAAAAAAGGCAAAAAATCACGATGACATCAGTGTGTACATGGGACTTATACAGATTTTGCTGCTTTTTCTCAGCTCTCATTAGAGGAGTCTACCTTTGGAAGTCTGTCTGTTTTCTCCAGGCATTATTTTAGTGAAATTTATCCCTTTGGACAAAATTTAACTCAGATAACTAAATTTCTGTAACTTTTCCAAATTGCTGTTAATGGCAGATTTTGAACATTGTTTCTCTTACTGGGTTTTTGGAGCTGGGTTTGGGGATTTTTGTTCCTATTTATTTCTGTGTTGATTTATTGTTTTTTTTTCTAAAGATTTCCTGACCGTCAAAGAGAGAAAGCTAACTCCTGCGTAACTAGACTCCAGATGTGAAAAATAAGATTGACAGCTCCAATTATTTTGTTTTCTAATCAAGTAAAAAAAAAACAAAGAGGTAAAGAGAAGCAAGAAGTTGTGTCTTTCTTGTCTTTGCCCCTCTGCTCCAACTTGCATAGACATACATTCATTGTTTTGGCTTCTGGTGTCTTCATAATGATGTTCCATATTGCTGTGTATTTATTGAGAAAAAATGAAGCTTCATACCTTTCAATGAAACCGCTCACGTTGTTCCTTCTCTGTTATAATTAATAGGCCTCCCTCTTCCTCTCAGTGATTCACGTACACTGTATGTTTATAAGAAGGAGTAGTTATCCCAGTAACCAAATTGAACCCCAGAAAGAGTTACTAGGGGAATGGAGCACGCAGCAACCTGATGTTTGATTAATGAGAAAATGACGGATCTCAGAAAATTCATAATAGTGCTCATTATTATCAACCTTCTGCATGGCACTCTTATATTATGATTTTATAGATGTCTCCAATACTGTACTCCTAATGGAGGTACTTTGATTGCTACTTTACAGCAAATTTGGTTGATACTTTTATCTGTAGACATTTTGGTGTCTAGTTCTTTGACACAACACAGTATATCCCCTGTTCAGGAAACTAAGCATTTTTTTGCCTAGAAAACATTCATGGAGGAGAAAGATCTCCTGCATATGACAGATTGTTTTATTCTGACACTCCTGTGAAGGCAACAAGAAAAGGTGAAAAAATTTTATAGGAATTTTATTTATAAACTTAAATACAATACTGAAGTCCATTATTGTTTAAAGTATCTAGCATTCCAATATAATAATGAAATCAAATAGCTCATTTCAGGTAAAGAAGATGCTGGTTATCCTCATGGAAACATTCTTACAAAAGTATGTCAAGCTTAACAAAAATGAAGAAATTGCATTCCAAAAAAAGAAAGTTTCAACACCCTGTAGCAAATCTCAGAAAAATATGCTTTAGGTACATCAAGTAATTAAAGTCTCTTATGGAACTTCCAAATTGAAAGACACTGCAACTTATTATTTTTAGTGTACTTAATTGAAGATAAATTCCCTACAGGGAAAAAAGTTCTAAACAGCTTGATGAAATAACATTGCGTGATTTTTATTGTAGTATCTATGCACTGCCAGAATCATTGCTAACAAAGTACTTTACTTTCCAAATCTCAAGAAGGAAAAGATCTTACCAAGTGTGGGTGAGCTGTAAAAACCTGACGTTTGTTGAACCTTTTGCTAAATACTGCCAAAGGAAGTATAAATCAAATATTTTGCCTAAAATGGCTCTTTAACAAAATTCCTCAGAGTTTGCTGTAGATGAATTAACAAACAGTTGGTTGCAGAGGGATTTCTCTGTAGATGGCATGCTAATGAATTCTGACAGGCTGAATGGTGCACAGATAATGGGCTGAGCTATCTACTGACTGTAAAGCAGAAGCTGATTAAGGGTAAGACTGCAGGAAAATGCCCCCCAAAAAATGGATCAAAAGGAACAATTTGACTTAGGGGCTGAACTGCAGGGGTTCAGTTTCTCTACTAATGACTGATGTGCTAGTCAAATTCAAGCATCTGAAGTTCTACACCGGTATCCTGACTTGCTGCATAATTCATGATTGTTCTAATATTGCCATTCACTCTTCCTTTCCAAATATGAAGGATCAACCAACATTTACTTCATCATCTTATTACTGCTCTTGAAATAAATTCAGATTCAATTAGATATAGAGAGTTATTATTTCATAATTTGATGGAAAAGTTTTTCAAAAAAGAATACCTGAAATTAGATTTCAGAACATAAAACAAGATTAAATAATGTTAGAAATATCTACCAAGGAATTGTTACACAGTTTTTCTTCTAGAATAACTGTCATTAACATCATGGCTGATAAAATTAGGACTTTATGTAAGAAAGGTGGCAAGACATATTTGAAAAGGTTGGAAGACATTTTCAAACCTATAATCAGTAAAAAAAAATGTAGTACTTGTTAGGTGGAAAAGAACATTCTGATTCTAGAGATACTAATTTGTTTACCTTAGGAAGAAAACATTAATTGAACCTCTCAGAAATCAGCAACAGAAGAAACAACCCTTTTTATCTTCAGCAGAATGAAAAGCAGTCAAAAATATTTTTTCTTTCCCTTTTTTTCTGTAATTCTTTTAGATGTTGCCTGCAAAAAGCACACTGAACTGTTCTAGACAGTGACTTGCATAATCATCCCAAGCTGGATCCTCTTATCTTACTCAAGTATCAACAGACCAAGGTGCTTCTCTTGGACATGATTACAAAGACTAAATAAATTCTACAAATCTAAAGCAGGGAAAATGGAAACAGAATCTGAGTCTGAAAGTGAATCTTGCAACATATCAAACTTACCGAGCTTTCATAATTAGGCTCTGAGAAATCTGAAAGAGTAATGGATCATTAACATTGGTAGGGTGCTGGAAAAAACTTTCAGTGGAAAAAAAAAACAAACTAAACTTCAGCAAAAAGGTAAAGATTGTTTTCAACACACGGGTATGGAAACATCATTGTTAAGCCATATCTTCCTGTTTTCAAGCTATAGAAAAAAACCTTATTTTTTAATTTTAAAAAATGCAGTAATATTAAGTCTTCTTTTTTCTTTTTTATAACCATAAAATTATAATCTATCTTGAAGCATAAAAACATAAGATAGTTTGAAATTAAAGATTTTGCCTTCAACAACTTTAAACACTTCAGCCTATGCAGACTTTTTTGCCATAAACCTCAATAAGACAATTCACAGGACCAAAAGTAGATTTCTAATTGGTCAAAATCTTTTGAGAATTTTCCTCAAAAAGTCTTGGGAGAAGGATAAAGAGCAAGTGAATATTTCTCATATTATGTTATTGGAAAAATGGTTATGTATTTTTAATCTTTGTATGTCTCATAGATATGTGACACAGGCTCCTCAGAGTTGGATGGTTTTACTTTTGAGTTCTCTTAATCAATTTCATGTGTCATTAGAAGCAGGAAGAGAAACAACTCTGAAGAGAATGAGAAAGTAGTTCCTGTATGCATAAATGTAAACTCAGTTTTTTACTCCATAATCTTACAGCACAGAATTAAGCTGGAAGATTCTGAAATCCAGCAATGAATTGACTGAAGAGATCCTTTTTCAGGGTCATGTTAGTAGAGCTGATCCTGTGTTAGGTAGGATAAGACGCAGGCTGACTCCTTGAAATTTTTACAACAGCTGTTTTCTCTCATCCCTACAGAATTTGACATATCCAGTATTTTGGCAGCTATTAATGTTACTTTCTACATTCCCCAAAGACTAAATGGTTGAAGAGAGACAGAGTGGAACAAATCAAAATTTCCAACTACAAAAAAAAAGTGTTTATATATATATATATATAGAGAGAGAGAGAGAGAGAGAGAAACAGATAGTAAGTACCCAAACATCTTAAATTATGTTTTTAAGGTCATGCTTATACATTGCATTCAGTATTCAAAAGCCATTGTAATGCCATAGATCATTTTTCAGCCACTGCTATCTGCCAGGCAGAAATCAGACAGCAATCACTGTGGCTCTATCATTTCTAAACTGTTGAAAATGCTGCTGTGAGACATTTTTCCATTCTGGATACCTACAATGCAGATAGAATCTAAAGAGACTTTCTGCTTCATGCAGTTGTTAATGATATTATTCACAAAGCATATACATCAGGCAGATTTGGCTTGACAGTCCATGAGGTAGCAACCTCATCTTGTTTCTAGAGATAAATGATGTTCTCTTATGACAGTCATGCTCTTCGAAATTTTGGGAGAAAAAAATTCTACGAAAAGTGCCATTTAGCTAAAAAGGTGATTAGGGAATCACTGACACAAAACAGTCAACTTATTTTCTTGCTGGAAATGGTCAAATTTGTCATTTGTGAACCATCCATTTGCCTTTAGAAACCAGAAAAAACCCTGGCTGCTTCATAACACTCATAAGAACTTTCATATGAAAAATGAAAGATGGGGTAAAATGTAAAACCACCTGGGAATTAACTTAAAAACATCAAAAACATATACACCCCAGAAAATCTGGCTGAAATTTCTTTCTGAACTTTGGACTGCAATTGATGTGCACATCACACAGTATTGGCCTTTCAGTATTCAAGAAACAGCATCACAAACTTTATTTTGGTGAAGAGCAGCTGCCTTTAATAATATGACTTTTGTGACAATTCAAGCAGCTAAGGATAAGCCAAAGGGGAATGCAGTGTGTTGGAATAAATTTTGATTTTAGATAAATCCATGGATTTGAGTGACTGGAGCACAGGCATAGGAGGCATGTAGATAGAGTGACATAAGAAATCTTTCAGTTACTATTGCTAGAAAACATGTCTTAGGAACTTCATTTTGAATACTTTGTTTACCAGAAGAAGAGTTGAGTCATTTGAGCAGAAAGTGCATTGAGTATCTGGATAGAAAACAAAATACTTTTGCCTCTTCTTCTCAAGTATAACTGGCACAGAAGCTATTTTTTCTCCCTGGATGTTTAATAAATCAATCATGGTCTGCTTTTGTGGAGGTGCTGCAATAAGATGAAGACAGAACTATCTGAAGTAACTGAAGTATTCTTGGGATTTTTTGCAAATTTAGTGTCAGCCCTGTGTTTGTTTACATTTGAATCTTAAGTTCAGTTTAGACAAAGAAAAAAAGAAAAAAACAAAACAAAACAGAATCTTCATAACAGCTTTCGGTTCCAGACACTCCAGTAGTGACATACATAGTGAAGCATTGCAAAAGCACTTCAACATATGTTAGCTTCAGGGATAAGCATTGTTTGATTGGGGCACTCATATCCTTAAGATGTTTATGTATTTAAATGAAACTGCCCTGAAAAAGAATGCTGTCTGAAAAAAACCCAAACCACAAGCCATCAGCGACCACCTTCCACCTTCTTCACTTGCACAAGAAATGTTTAAAAAGAAAAAAAGAAAAAAAAAGAAACTACATGTGAGTCTTCTGTGAAGTGACTATATTTGAAAGACAGCAAGAACTGAATTTCTAAAAAAGTCCTCACAGCAAACTGTAAAGCCTTGCCTATCTATCCAGGTTTTCCTGAAGAGGACAGAATGACCTGTTTCCCTGTCAGTAGCTCCCAAAACACAAAAAATCTTTTATCTCAAGGAGAGAAAAAGAAAATCGATAATAGTACAGATCTTCACAACTCTATGCTTGCCCATAACAGTACAGGAGGGATGTACACTGTACACTCTTCAGCTAAAAAGTTTTATCTCAAGAATGGTCCTCTGAGTCCAACTTCCTGCTGTTTTCTCTACTCCAAAGTTGGGGTAGAGAAGCTGGTACTTGCTTTCCACCTCTCAGTTCTTCTGAGCTTCAGTCTTGGTGTGTCAATAACTTTGACTTGGAAAGAATTACTTGGGGGTGTTGGTTGACACAAAACTCAACATGACCCAGCAATGAGCACTCACAGCCCAGAAAGCCAATCGTGTCCTGGGCTGCATCCAAAGCAGCGTGGCCAGCAGGACAAGGGAGGGGATTCTGCCTCTCTGCTCTGCTCTGGTGAGACCCCACCTGAAGTGCTGCATCCAGCTCTGGGGTCCCCAGCACAAGAACAATGTGGACCTGTTGGAGCACATCCAGAGGAGGGCCACAAAGCTGATCAGAGGACTGGAGCACCTCTCCTATGCAGTCAGGCTGAAAGAGTGGAAGCTTTTCAGCCTGGAGGAGAGAAGGGTCTGGGGAGACCTCAGAGCAGCCTTCCAGTACCTAAAGCTGAGGACACTAACAGGAGTTAGGGATGTGGGGTTTTGATTTAAAGCAGATTAAAGAGAAAACTACCAAACTCTGTAGTGGCACAGACACCCTACTTTCACACAACAAAATGTGGGCAATACCACAGCTATTAAAATCCACTGTGAGAATCTCAGTTCGAGGTAAAAGGTCAACATAGCTGAATTCAAGGGAGCAGATGGCTCTGGATTTTCATTCAATGGATGAAATATGATGCTCAATTGAAAAGAACAGTTTGAAATACCCAGTCCCTCTGAAATTAGGTTTGAAGATAAATACATCAATAGGTCTATTCTTACATACAGAGAGGGCAGAAAATCTGCAGCCAAAGTTATGCTGATGTTAATTAAAAATGAAATTATTATTGTAAGGAGTGTTGCTTTGGGCAATACAAAAGTTATCACATAATAGGGATATATTTCCCTTAGTGTATGATATACACAGTATATAAATACCAAATAGTCTTTTACTCTGCCCCATGTCTTGCCCAACTGCGATACAAGTTATAGCTCTGACACACAACTGGAATGAATGATCAGCAGAGAATTCTGGAATATTGCTTTGATCAGACTTCAAATAATAAACAATTGCACAAACCAAGTTCATAATGGCTTAATTGTAACCTTTTAAAGAGGGAACTCTTTTTTTTGGTGCTTTTGCAATGTTTACTACAGAGAAGCTCAATCCATGATGAGCAGTATAGATAAAAGCATGAAATTGGTAATATTATTCCTATTGCTATGTAATTTAATTTCTGTTGTCATAAACATAAGTCTTTCATCTTTTTCCTGTGGTTTAGAAAATACTTTTCAAAGTGATAGATAAGACTTGTGGAAACGAAAACAAGACTGCTTCCATTTTGTGCTTTCCCCTTAAACTGATCGTGATAGTTTCAATTTTTAATTGCTGCATTATAAACAAAGGGACCACTGCAATGCTTTTTAGAAAATTTCTGTTTACAGTTTACAGCTGTGCTAACAAATCTTTGAGCCATGCTAGTGGCTTGATTTGTGGTTTACTCTGTGACCTCAGCTTTCCTGCTTATTTTCTTCAGGGACAAGATTTTTCAGGAGTCTTCTCTGATTAACTTAGCTTTTATGAGAAAGAACATTTGGCTGCTAGTGCCAGACTAATGTTTTAATGCAAAAAGCTTGTTAATTCTCTGATGATAATACTTCTAAGTCAAAGTCACTCATTAGCCCTTAAAACTAACATCAACATGATAAACATCACTGTCAGCAGAACAGAAACTTTCTAGAAAGTTCTGATGTCTGCACTTTAAGTGGCAAAGACCACAGCAACAATAACAAACAGCATTAGCTTTTCTTGTACTGATTTTAAAGCTATGCCAAGCCTATATTTTATGACTACTTTATGGCTGTCAGTAGAATTTTCACACATGCATAGTCACCATTGACTGGTATTTCACCTTTTACAAGGACATAAACAATTTTGTTAGAAGTTTAAAAATTCACTAGCTAAAGGAGACCTGTAAAATTTACTGTAAATCTATTCACAGATATCCTGCAGTCTTCTGAACATGATCGTCAGACATGCTGGTCTTAAGAGAAAACAGACAAAACTGCCTGTAAATAAGCAGCATTGTAGATTTCCCAGCAAGTAAAGAAGAGTGGTTTTTTTGGACAAACACTTTGAAACAATGTCAACTTCACTGATGGGAGCATCTAGCAAGGAGTGATATGCAACTCAAGCCCATCTTCCTGCTTATGAGTACAGTAGTACAGCACTCAGAGTACAGTATCTTCTGTGACGTTTCTGACTTCAGCAGTATGGAAAGCTACGGAAGCGTGGTGGAAGAGGTGACATTTACTCCGCCTGGTAAAATGAAGATTTTAGGGCCAGCTCTATGAAGAATATCACAAGCTTTAGGTGCTGGTGCAAAAGGTGACAGAAAATATATTCAGGGACATATTAGACATTACTCAAACAGTTATTTAAGTGAAAATGTCTAAAAGCTCCATTTTCATTTAAGATAGGAAATATGAGGCAGAAAAGTCAATTAAACAGCATGGCTAAAGGGGCTGACATAAAGCTAGAAGAATTCGCGTGACCTTTGTAATTTGTATGACTAGTGAATGATCTGCTGAATTGATCTGATGTACCCAGATCAAAAGAAACAAATGGACATAAGAGTTTTAAACGGTGTTATATGAAAATACTGGAAATTAAGATGTTTTAGAGGGAGGTTACAGTGTCCAATACCTGTAATCCAATAACAAATGTTTGGTTACAGTTGTACTGAAAAGACTATGCTGTAGTTGAACTAAGGATCAGCTGACTCACAGTCTCGTGAAATCCCCTATCTTTGCCATCTAACTGATGTCTCTCAAAAGGATGCACTTTGGAATAAAGCAAACATACCCTAATGTTTATCTTCATTTTATCACCTCACCCAAAAACAGTAGAGCAACTTAAGTAGGAAACTGTGTCAGTACATGATCATGAAAAAACATCTCATTACATAGATAATTTCATTTTTTTGAAGGTATATTGGATATATTCACTGAGAAAAGCACTTCTGTAAGCAAAAGGAATTTATAATAAAGGATACTTGAGATAAAACTCAAGTGTTTCAAAGTTATTCATGCATCATGCAAGGCACATTTACAAAATTTCACAATCTGCACAAAAATTGTTTAAAAATTTATGGGACAATCAAGACTGATTTGCATACTGACAGACTCATGAAACACTAACAAAAGAGCAGGGAGAATATAAAACTTGAAAATCAGAAATTAATATGTGCAATGATATATCACAGAATCACAGAATATACTGAGTTGGAAGTGACCCACAAGAATCATTGTGTCCAACTCCTGGCCCCGCACAGGAGAACAGCCTGAACAACTGACTCTATCTAAAGCCACAAGTTTTGAAGTACAGAGTCACAAATGCAGGAAATAAAAATCCCAATTTGCTATATTCAGAACAGGTGACTTACTGTGAACACAAATTTGCAAATCTCTGCCTCAGCTCTAAAGTACTACAGAATAAATAACATACAAACCTTGAAATTCGGAGAAACTTAGTATCCTTCACAGTATTTAGAGATTCTCTCAAGCTTTTTAAAGTGACTGAAGCTAACATGCTGCATTATTATGGATACTGACTTTACAGAGATAATAGGTCTCACAGTGGTAAGACAGTCTGATACCGTGCTTTAAGATGTGAAAGGATCCAGAAAGCCTGAGATGAGATGACCTTAGTGGAAGCAACAGTCCAGAATAAGGATAGTTCTTAACACTTTCTCTCAAAAAGTTTTACAGTGCCACTAAAGTTGAAATGCTTCCTTTTGCTATACCTAAATATGCTAAACTAGGCATGGTCAGAACATGCATCCATCACTCAAATAAAGCTCATTATACAGCACCTGAAATTCTTTGAGGGGCTGTGGGCATTCCTGAGTATTGTATATTTGTCATTCATATGCTCCTTTAAAACATACAGATGTTTTAGGAAAATGGACTTCAGCCAATAGATTCACAAATACATCTAGAAATGGAAGAACCATAATTAGTGTGAATTTGACATGACAAAGGTTAATAGCAAAGCCCTAAGGCATCCTCCCAACTATAATTTGTATTGATCTTGGAGATCCTAACACAGCTATTAAGAAATGAGAAGAGTCTATATACATAATTTAAGCAACATTTAAGAGAACGTCTTAACATTTAAGATCAGATAGTCAAATAGGTGATGGAAACAAATTAACTGTTCAGAAAAAATAAAATGGATATTTACAAAAAAAAAGACTCAGCTAAACAATGCATGCTAGATACACAGAATTAATTTTTTTTTCTTATTCTTTTTGGGGATAAAATCAACAGTGGATTAGTTCAACACTGGCAAAATAACTAAAGAGACTAATTCAGGGACATTACAGGCATCCATACAATATCTAAAGACATGATATAAATTCAGAGAGAGTATGAGGAGACTGAAGAAAGCAAAGGACAGAAAGTAGAAAGACGGATCAGATAACACTGGGGATGTAGTAAAAGAAATTAAATGCATTAACTAGATGTTCTTTCTATGAAAAACCAAGTTGGAAGAAAAGCCGCAGTTCTAGTCTAGTACAGGGCTTCTCTATGGCACAGAGGTGCTGTCAAAGACACTTTCTGCAGTTATTTAGGGTAAAGAATCTTTGGTTCTCATACTGAGACAAGAGACTGTCCCAGAATGAAGCTGGGAAATGTTCATGAGAACATAAAGTACTGGAACAAGTAGATTCAGTAGCAGAACTCTAACGCTACATACAAGCCAGTGTCACCCAAACACTGAAGACCAAAAATGGCTTAGAAACTGGGCTTTTGCAATATCACAACAGTAGGTGTAACAGGAGACAGATAGTTGTAAAATAAGAACAAAATTGATTTTTCAGCTCATAAGAATCTACTTAGCATTTCATATGCCTCAAAAAATGTCAACAAACATATAAACAATATGGGTCCAAATAAAACAGACTGATGTGAATTACAGATGGTATTTAATTTTCCTGGAAAATGCTTCCCGAGCTATGCTGAGCATTACTTCAGTTAAAAATTGCTCATAAAGTCATATCCCTATTTCAGTTTGTAGAGAAGGAAATTAGGAGGTCATCCTAGTCCTTTTTTTTCTTGAAATATATGACTAACTCTGCCTACGACTTTCCTATACATAACTGCCTGTTTATCTTAAATCAGCATGTGATCTAATATCTTTCTTGTTCTGGACTAATTTTTTACACTGTTCAAGTCTCATTGAAAAAGTATAACAGACTCTTACGGAACTCTAGAGGCTCTGAAAACTAAGTAACTGTAAGATCCTTTGGCATCGGTGGCATCTTCAGGTCCAGAGCCAAAGGCATAAAATTCAATTAGGCTTGGACAGAATAGACTCTAGGGAACACACAGGACCTTAAATGAGAGCCCTTTCTTTTTAACTACTGCTGAGTCCAGATTTTCTAATACTAGAATTCTGAAAAAAATTCATATAGTAGGAATATTTTGCTCCATACTTAGAAAGGCCTTACTCCTATTATTTCATTACATACTTCTGTCACCTTTTTTTGGTGTCAATAGCTTGCACAATGCATACACTATTACTGCTTGAAGCGCTTTACAGTGTTATCAGGGAAATCAGTTTAGACCCAAGCAATAGGTAACTGTATCAGTAAAAGTCACTAGTAACAGAAAAAACATGCAGTGATCTTTTTTCTGGATTCCCAAAACTAGCAAATGGGACTTTTAAGTTCTTGTGAATTTCAGGTTCAAAGTTATTCTATCATTTGCTTCACTTAACTGAGATTAATTTGAAAATTCCTATTAATTCCTTTCTCGATAGCCCCTCCCCTCTGAACAGTGCCAGTACACCATGAAATTTTGAAGGCAGTGCTGATTCACTAAAATAAGCCATCTGTCTGGACAATTAACAAACCATAAGGTACTGGTTTAAACAACTTAACTCCAAGCAGACTGTATTGTCCAGTGGCCATAATCCAAACAAAAAGCTGAATAGCAAGAATCAACACACACTTGTCAGTAAATCCTAAATGCTACATGTCAGATTGTTCAATTTTTTCCCCTACTTACTATAAAATTCCTGTCTTTTGAAGTTGTTTTGACATGTTGCATTGTTGCTGTACTATCTTCCAGATACTACTAGTACTAGTCATTAGCTGGAATGCTATCAAGCTCATCTGTACGTGTAGAAAAGTCTTCATAGCTGAAAATTCTTGGTGTTTCACAATGATTTGTAAATTGAAGAGATTTGATGTAGACGCAGAATATATGAAATGATAAAGTGTAATTTTTAAAGTTATTGTTTCCTAAACGTAATCACAGTTTAAAATGAAACAGGGTTTGATATAGAAAACATGTAGAGAAAAATTGTCTGGGGACTGCAAAAAGCAAGATCTATGAGAGGATCAAATGAAATATAATTAATTATAAGTTTTGGCTGGGAACAAATATGGAAAAACATTCATGACAGATAGAAGGACAAAAAGAAGCACAGTCCTAAAAACAAAAATCTCAAGGAGAACAAGGCACAGGTCACACGTATGCAAGTGCTCAGAAATTTAGTATTCAACATATGGACAGAGATTGAAAGATAAAGGTCACATCTGAACTTTGAGTATGGATATGGAGTCAATGAAGTCTACGGAGGACTGGGGAGATGGTTTTGGAAGACAATAAGGAAAAGGGCAACTGATGCCCTTTCATTAGAACTTCAATAGAAGATTTTTTAAGTCTGCTCTTCCAAGGGAGCAAAAATAACAGCATCGGAGAGACTGCTGCCATTTGTTGTTGAAGAGCTGGAAAAACAACTTAAAGCTGCTTAACACTCTAGAGAAATAAAGGGCAAGAGAAAATGACAAAATTAACTATGCCTACTTGTACATATCATATAGAACTTTACGGCATGCTGGATAACATGCTGTTTTGTTTTAGCTATGAGCAACAAAATGTTCCATTATCCCTGTCAGATAATGATCAGGTACAAGAACTGAATCAAATGTATTCCCTTAAAAGTGCAATCTAAGACGATCAGAAACCTGGTGGAAGCAAGATGTCGTGAACAAAAGAGAAGGCCCTTCTGGAAAGCCCCTTTGTTACAAAGTTTATGATGGCACCTAGTTCCATGCACATCCATTTCACAGATGGTGCAGAGGTATCCCTGAGCAGATGTACTGCTCTGCATGGTGGCTGAGAAGAATTCCAAGTTGGAGCTAAAAACTAAGTTGAAAAATTAAGTTCAGGGCAAATAAGGGTACTTGTCAACTATATCAATATTTATCAACTATACTTATCAAATGACACTAACAGCAAAAAACTTGTCCTGAAATATTCTAGACTCTGAAGGGTCCAATTTCTTTTTCAGAAGCAAGAGCAATTAAAGAAAGCAAGAAAGAACAGCACCATTTTGAGGCTGCTAGCTGAATGACACCCCGTGGACTGAAATCACCTCGAATCAATCAAAGTTTGTGGGGAGGCCCTTTCTGTTCACCAGGAGCACTGCAATTACCGCAGCTGCGATCACTGGGTGTGGGGCTTTTAATTCTGCGAGCTGTCTCTGTCAGGACAGAGAGACTCCAGCCCCAAGCAGTCATACAGGTACACGTACAGAGAGTAGTACCTTACTTCTAATAACCAACTCCGTAATTACACCTGTGAGAGGAAGGTTGGGTTTAGGATTACAGAGTAATGAGTGCCCTACTATAGCTGACACAGTAATCTAATTTTTCCAGTTACACGGCATTCCTAATTTGTCAGATCATATGACTCTTTTCTTACCTCAGTATAGGCTCAGAATTTCTGAATATAGAAGACAAAAAAAAGGATTTTACTTTACAGATGATCATTAGACCATCCCTTATTTCCCTTATTAGTGTACTAAAAAGTCAACATTCTGTGCTTCTATAAAAAGTATTGGATCACATACCACATTTGCACTTATCAAATGAATATGCAGAAATGTTACAACAAAATAAATCCTTTAAATAACGCTGGTGAAGATGTCTTCAGAATGGGTATTAGCTTAAATTAAACATACGGGAGCTGCCTCACAGTGTTACTACTGAAAATTTCATTTACTTCATTGAAATACCTGTATAAGAGAGTAGACCAAAAAACAACACAAGGAAATTCATGATTTGGAGACTTATTTGCAAGACAAGCTAATTTCTTGTTTTTGAATAAAGTAAGAAAACATTGTGTCCAGTCATCACAAAGAATGATCAGCAATTCAAAAGACAGGAAAAAGGTGAAATCTCTGAAATTTGAATTTGATCAAGAAAACTTTCTCAGTAAATATGGGGACAGGAGATAATACGAATTTCTAAATATAAGCAAAAGAACTTTGAAAACAGTTCACTGCTTTGGTGATAGTTATGTCTGCACTAGAAAGACATGCTCAGGCAGCTTTAGCCCAGGAAGCATTCTGGCAGCAAAGCAATAGCTTGAGAAAAGTAAAAGAAAACACCCACTAGAAGCGCTTGCAGTGAGATGTATCACTCTTGTGACAGATGGGATATCCCAGGACAAAAGAAGCACCAATAACAAGCAGATTGCAAATTCTACGCCCACTAGGTTACTTAAACTTATCTTGTGCACTTCATTTTTTTTCCATTCATACTTTTGCATGCCCACGTTTGTCAGATTCAGCCACATCTTTAGGTCACGTTGCAGGTAACAATAGCTGCAAGCAGTATGAACAAGGTACAAGTGAAAGCTTTGCCCAACTGTATAATTTCCCCTAGATTGTCACAAGTTATGCATTAGAAATTCTTAACAGGAATAATTACAAAAGCAGCCCTTTGTTTAAAATGCTAGTGTTTATAATGCCCCTAAAATAGAATTCTATTTTTACAGTGTATAAATACCAGTTTTGACAGAATGTGTAAAGAAGCCCATGAGGGAGAGACCCGAGTCAATAACAACTCTAAAACAAGAGCCTTTCAGAAAAAACCTGACATCTACACTCGATGGAAAAATGTAGAGAAAAAAACAAATCAAAGGAAAACAAAACAAAACAAAAAAATCAGCAGCTAACAATTTAGCAAGAATAGTGCAAAGTTGTTCTTCAGTACAGGAGTGGCCATCTTCATGCCATCCTCAGCATAATACCCAATGGAAGATATCATCCAAAGAAAAAGTGCAAATGTATGATGAGCAGAAGCATGACAAAATTGATAGGAACATGCAGAAGTAATTGAACAAAAATGGGTATGTTAGGTAAATACAAAATGTTTTTCAAGATTTTTCTACAAATGAGACAAGTATTGTGCTACAAAAATTATGAAAATCAAGGCATTTTCCCACCAGTGAACAAAATGTTCATAGTTGACAATACCATCAGGCACTGCAGTAGTGGGATGCATTGGATGGGCAAGAGAAAAAGGAATCAGAAGAGCTGCAAAAAATGGTAGTATGTACACAACTGAGTGAAGATACAAAAGAAATGACCAATTATTTGCCAAAAAGAATGTTCAAAAACCTTTTCTGCAATAGCAAGGAAATCTGACTGCATTTTGAGCTCTACCTTAGATATTTAATATATGCTAAGACACATATTGCTGTCTTCTCCATACTTAGCAATATATGGAGGAGATGAAAAGCTCTTTTACTGAGCTTGATGAGGATTACTTTGTTAACTCTGTAGTCCTGAAAGTTTGCATCCAGAACAGTTAGAATGAGCTTGGCCAATGAGGGTTATGTGTACTCACCAACACAAAAATTCCTGTGGAAGCTGTCTTAAAAGCACAAATTACAAGAACACTGAAATTCTTCTTATTTATTTTAAGAACTAAAGCTAGCTCCTGTGTCTAGGTGGAGGAAAGGTAAGGAAAGATTACTGTCCTCCCTCCCCTCAGGAATGCTGAATATTCTCCTGTGTATGAGAGATTGTAACTTCTGGAGTGTGTACATTCACAAGAAATACACAAAAACATGAGTTACAATGTGCCAGCAGATGCTGCACCAGGGGAAAAAAAAAGGTTAAATGAAAAGGTCCTTTCTGCAAAAAACCACCAAATTAGAGGAAATGTTTCTGGATGTATCTACATCTATAAATTCATGAACCCACACTACACAAAATTAAGCAACCTTTGGTTTGAATAACTTCTGCAACATGGTAAAAACTAGTAGGATTTACATATGCTTTAATATAAATGTGGTTCTGTACATACCAAAGACACAGCCAATGCTATGAAAATCCTTAGTGACAGGTGCTGGAATGTGTTACCTCATCAGGAACGGAGAATAAAATGGGTTTATAAGCACTGCAGAGATTCTTAACAGCACAGTTCTTCAGACAAGGAAAAAAAAAAACAGCAAAGGAGAACTGAAAAATTAGTGGACACAGATAGCCAGATTGAGAAATTTCCAAAGGAACATAATACATATATATGATGATATAATTCACAATGGAGCCACCCATCTGTAGAGTGAGGCAACAAACCCCCAATTTACTCAGATTAATGAACATCATGAAGAACGATGAGTTCCTAGAAGGTAGAAAAGGACAAATACATCAAGACTATACTCATGTGATCTGACCAGACAACTCTAGTACAAGTCAACTGTCCTTGACCCAAGTAACAATTCCCATTTGTAACCCTACAAAGGACAGCATTGCAGTAGCAATCATTGATGGTCTCTTGTGTTTTCTTATTCCCAAGTATGTTCTTAAAGCACCAATTTTCAGAGTTAATAGCTTGCATACCTACTACAGCTGAAATTGTAAGTGGCTTCCCGCAGTGCACCCACCCCAGGATAGATAGGTCAGGCGGTTACGACCCTTACCTGTACTCAGCTTTATTACAAGACTATCAGTGATCCAACAAAAATCCTATTCCAACTCCAGAGTTACAGAAGATTTCTCTGCTTGCCACACTTTGGGTTTAAGGCTGTGAGCAGTACAGCCACCTTTTTACTCCCTGGCAAGTATTGCAGACATAGAAACTGAAGCGAGACAGGCACTGACCTTGGTAAGAGATTTGCTATTGATTTCAGTAAGACCAGGATTTCACTTTCAGGGAAGTTTTTTTTCCAGAGATCAGGCATACTCCTGGAGGTGGTGCTCTCTTGCAAACGGGAAAGGTTATTTTGTAGAAAGACTAACAGATTTTGATATCAACCTTTCTTTGACTAGCAAAACAACAGCCAAGAGATGATACTTTTATTCTCATTACAGGAATAGAGACATGCTAAATAATGCTGTGTAATATTGGTACAACAGCAAAAGCACATAAACTGACAGAAAATACATTCAGGCAATGAGAATCATAATATGGGTTGGGTTGAAAGGGACCTTAAAGACCATCCAGTTCCAACCCCCTGCTATGGGCAGGGACACCTTCCACTAGACCAGGTTGCTCAAAGCATCATCCAGCTTGGCCTTCACCACTTAAGAAATGTGACATCCACAACCTCACTGAGCCACCTCCAGTGTCTCAACACTCTTCTTCAGTTGGAGTAAGGAAATAGGTGATTCCAAAAGGATTTCTATGAACACCTATTTCTATGAACACCTGAAAGCTGTATTTGATGATTGAAAATGTTCCATTAAATCCTCTGCTCTAAGTAAGAACTAATTCAGTAACAGAGATTCAGGGAAGGTTCAGAGATTCAATACAGAATAATGGGAATGTGGGGAAGAATCTGGTTTTAAAAAGTAGATAAAAGTTATGTGAACCTGAACATTAGTTGCAGCACATGGCAGTACTCAAGTTACAGAAGGCAGACCTCAGCATTACACAGTCAGAGATATTCCGGAGACACCTTTAATGTAAATAATTACTATAATTAAGACAGAGCATGTTATTGTAAGATACACAAACTTTTTTATTTAGAGACCATTAATTCTTCATCCAAAATGAAACAAAAATGCAACTGAAGTAAATGATTCATTTGCATTTATGCAAACTTTTATTCCTCATAATATGCAGGTCCCATATTTTCAAGGTATTCCTAACAAAAATGTCACACCCTAACTGTATTGGACTCTTTTACCTGTGAAAATGAAAACACTTTCTTCTCCCAAATACAGACAGGGAGATGAATGTGTCCTTAAAAGTCAAGTTAGACTAACGAGCAGAAAACTCTTCATCAGTCATTCTGGAAAACAGAAACATAAAATGAAACCTGTAGTCACTACGGGGGAAAAACTATTCATGATTTTTTTCCCAGAATGTCAAGATCTGGTGAAACTTCTGCATGGTGTGACGGGATACCAACTTTCAAAGCTGATCCCTGTACTCATGTCCATTCACCACTTTGGTTCATCTCTACAGAGCTGGCCACTTTTTTTGGCTAAATAACAAAGTTCTGGCAGCTGCACCATAACCACAATAGGCTTATACTCGGTGCAGCTGAAACAGCTGACTGAAAAAGAAGTCACATTACTGACTGACCTCAATACCAAGCAAGGAGCTGACCTCTGTCAGCACAGGGGCAAACTACCTCTGCTTGGTAACCTCTCCCTGAAGACAAATTAGTTTTGCTAACCTTGCATTTGCAGCCAAAAAAACCCCACAAACACACAACCAACCCCAAGGTGATATAAATTGACTCTATATTTCCGCACCACATTTAGAATATCATGTACACATCACTCTGAACGGGGTTTCCATAGGCCTAAATGAAAAAAGTACATATCCAGTCCAACTTAGACAATAAAGGTAGCTGAACAGTCAGTTTAGTTTAAAAGGTCTAAACTGAAAAATATAACTAATCTGAAACTATCCGTAAACCCTTCCAGCTGCTTAGTATGTATTTGACCAGAGAATTTCAGTGCTTGGTCATGCATATGTGTTTAAAACTATGCTTCTATTTTCTCTCATTTTAGAGAACAGGGGTTCTTAGGATAGGGTAGAGAGTCCAAATGAGACACTGAAGGAGTTTTTTGAAATTCTAGCAGTGGAAAAGATGAGTCCTCCACCATCAAGAAAACCCAACCCACCACTCTGCCCCAAAACCCAAACTCAAGTCCCCAACTCATGCATAGGATTCTCTGATATAGTCAGGAACTGAATTTTTATGAAGACCAGTAATCTAATACCTATTCTTCAAAAAGCATATATAACTATGACCTGGTACTGTATTAGGAAATTTATAAAATGAAAAGAATGAGCTGAAAATGTTTTACTGCTGATGTTAGGTGTTTCTTCAAGAAAGGGGTGTAAGTTTGCCTCATTAAAAAAAACTATAGAACATGAAACTTTTTACACATACTGGTCAGTTATTACCACAAAAGTGCTTAAAAGCCGCAGAAGTCACTATCTAAACACTGTAAATAGCTTTGCTGATGACTTCCAGATGCCACTCTACTTGAAAAAAAATATTAAGACGCTTGCAGTATGCTTCTCATCTGAATTTAAGGGCACTGGTGAATTTCATTTGCATATTTTATCCATTCTTTAAAAAAAAAGTAAGAAGTTAATCAGACCTTTATTCTGTCATTTAAGGTAGAAACCTTGATTATCCCACCTGTCCACCTGTGACTTCAGGAGGGCTAGATTTGGAAAGAACACTTGTTTAGCAGTAGCATTTGTATTATAGTCACAAGCATTACTTAACTACACACATTAAATACATGTTTATTTGTTCATTCAATAAGCAAACATTGCTTGCTTTGTTAACAATTTGTATTCTGTTATTCTGAGGAATTCTTAGTAAGATCTCTCCTCCTGAAACAGAGGTCTGTAATTGTTCCTCAGGAGTGGAAATGTGGTATTTAAGGCAGCACACAGATGTGACTAGAAGAAAAACTGCCAGCAGCAAGGGGGACAAGTTCTTACTGATGTTGCAAAATTAAACTGTGATGCATAGCATTGAATTGACACTGCAAAGTTTTTACTGCCCCAGGAAAGCAAGCCTCACCAGAGAAACAGAACGGACATTGTCACACCAGCACCGGATGCCTGCTCTTGGTAGCATTCTCTGTCACTAACCTAGACTTGCTGATGATGTCTGAATGCTGGAAAGACATCAAGTATCTCTGTTATGAAAGAAAAGAGGATAGCATAAAGAGAAATAGGAAAGAGATAAGAGTAATAGCAAATCAGAAATTGCTAATGAAAAAATTAAAGATGCAGAAAAACTTTATGAGAAAAGGGAAAACCCTTTAAAAATAGCCTAAATGAGACAGCAAGTAGAGCATATAAGTACCACTGCCCACTGGCAGCTAACTAGAAAAAGCAACGTCTCTAAAAACTTCAAAATGCACAATCTTGCAAAAAGAATACATAGTTGAGCTTGACAGACTCATTAGTAAGAATAAATTATTAATTATTTGAAATACTCACCTCTACCTTTGGTCACTTAACAGCACAGCATCATTTAAACAAGTCTTTGAAGCAAACCTCTGATTCAGTAAAGTATTCAATCAAAACCAGTCTGAGGAACAACTTTATTGAAACTGTATTTTTTATGCTCAGTTCTATTCAACAATTGGCAAAGTTCAGCATCTCCTCTAGACATTTTCCCTTCTCCCAAACAGCTTACCATTTTTAATACTGGAAGTTATTAATTTCTGAAATAATGTTCATTGCCATCAACATCTCAGTTTTTATCAGAACCCTGAATTTGTGCTATAACTTGATCTTCTAAGTTCTCTTCCTCGAGTCAAGTATTTGTCAGGCTACGGTGTCTCTCAGGGCACAAAATGAAGTCCAAGGATTACCTGTGACAAAAAGAATGATTTCATTAGTCTCAATTCACAACAGGAGTTTCATTTATTAGATAAAACAATCTTTACTAGAGCTTTTAACATTATAATTTAAAGACTAAAAAAACAAATCATCATCAAGAACAGTATTTTTCTGAAAAGGCTGATGATATCTCCAATCTGATTATCGAAAGATAGCTCTATCCTTATTTTTAAAATTTTTTTTCTAGAAAAAGAGAGGAGCACTAACTAGATTCTTACACTGTTCACATCAAAACTCAGGGCCAGCTTGAAAAGCCTCCAAAATTAAATTCTTATTGATAGATTCCCATTCCTAATTCTGCAATGGCTGTACTATTTAGAAAAGAATGAAAAAGAAAGAAAATCAGAAATAGCTGTGTTCCTTAGTTCTTTCAAATGCGACTTCCCTGATCTAAGAGATTTTAGAGAGTTCATTATACTCTTTTGAACACTCACAGAGCTGTCTTCACAGAACTCTTTGGGATCTAAAGCAGGTGAGGCAGACTGAGCATACAAACATTGGGGTTTTTTCCCTTTTTCATCGCCATCTCATTCAGAAAAGTAGTTACCACACATAGGTAAGTTTAAGCATGTGTGCAGTCCTAGTGAAGTTAACTGTATCTTGCTGCTCAGGGCCCAGGGCCCTCCGCAATGTCAAACTTCCTCTCTGCCTTCTTTAGTAACAAAACAAAGTTTTAGCAACAAGGCATTTGGGCCAAGGACATGGAAAACTAGAAAAAACTACAAAGTCCAAATACACCTAGCACAGAACACAGATCAGTGAGAAGTGGGTGAATGCAGCTTTCTGCCCTGGTTTGGTAGGTGCTAGTTACCAGCTTGGCACCACTCCCTGGATTATCCCAACCCATGTCAGGTGCTAGCAGACAGGACAGGCCCACAGGAGTGAGGGTGAGATAGCTGGGCCTCCCTTCTTGCCTGCTGGAGGCTCCCTTCCCACACAGGACTCTGTTGGAGGGGTAGTCAGGGAACCTTTGGACCTCAGCACACAAAGCACCCAGAAAAAAAGCAACCCGCAGGGCCAAGAGAACAGCTTCAAAAGGAAGAGAGAGACGAGCAAGAGGTGTAATACCATTCAAGAAAACTTTCTTCATTGACCTTAAGAATGGTCCAGTTCTGCAATCACTGAGTAAACAAATCCACCTGTCACCAAAAGAACAGGTGTGTGCTGACATTGTAATGTCACTACCAGAAAACTACTCTCCATAGCCAAAGACTTAGAACTGCTCCCTCACCTTGTTCTTGATGCATTGTTTTTCTGGGTGTGGGTAACAACAAAGGCATAAGGATACCACCAATCACCAAATTTGTGTGCAGTATTACATAAATCACTTAAACCATCTCGGTTTTCTGAGATGCTCTGATTTGATGTTGACATTTTCAAGTAAAAATTCCACTTGTTGCTAAAAGTACCAAAAGCTTTTTAATACACCTTCCCTAAGGCTAGTTATTGCATCTTCCCAGGGTGGATCTGTTGAATGACCTTATTTCTGATCTCTGAATATCAGTAATGGTAAACGAGACAAGGATTTCACAAAGCTTCCTTTTAAAGTGATCTATTCTCATTCCCTTGAAAAATTAGTTATTAAAGAAGGCACATCAGTTTAAAGTTCAAGCTGCATGAATATGCTATCAAGATATGGTCATTAAAATCCTTATGCCTTGAATGTTTCCCTTGAACTTTGTTTCAAAGTTAAAAGATTACAGATATCATAAACCAGATTCAGTCTTTGTGTAGGTCAGCTTTAAATTGCAGCTGTTCCCATCAGGACTGAACTGGTGTCAGGCAGTTACTTGGTTTACAAAGCCACCATAAAAGAAATAACAGACCAGAACTATGAAACTTATTACAAGTCAAGTACATTAAATAAAAGAGGATCCTACCAGTTGCATCATCAGCTTCTGTGTCTAGAAGAGCATCTATTGAAGCCATGCTTGTGCCTATGAAGGAGTCTGTAGTATCAGACACTCCTCGCTTGCTGAGACAAACTTCTTTGAGTTACTGACTTCTCTGCTTTGAGCAGTGTCTTTTACTAACCTTCTGACTGTCAGGAAGGTTACACCATTTGTTGAGAAGGTTTTTCTAGGCCTTCCTACTATTCCCCAATGCACTTTTTAAATTGTAAGTCCACAGGTTCAATTTGTAGTCTCTTCCAATAAATATGTATATAATAGAGAGTAGGACAGAGATGCAAGATGTTTTCCCCCACCAAATCCACCTTTTTGTGAAAGGGTTAAATACTCCTTATTTCTGTTAGTCCTCTCTTGCAAAGAGGGAAGAAAATCTTCAGTGACATACATTTTCTTCAGGAGGCATCTTCTGTTCCTCCCTGACCTTTTTCCAGTGGAACTTTCATCCTGTGTCCTTTTTCCTCAATAAATGTGCCAGCAAGACTTAATTAATGTAAGTTGTTGCAAAAGGAGAAGTTTCTTTCTTATTATATTTCTGTAAAAAGTTGTAACTGCCTTTGGCATTACCATGTTACAAATTAGTTGTATGTATAAATCAGATTATTTTCAATGTGATCTCTTCCTGAATAATCTGAATTAGGATAAACAAAATTTAGGAGACTTTAGTCTTCTAACTTACAAATAGTAGGCCAGGGTCTTCTAAACACTTACGCCCTGTTATAAATTTATTTGCTTGAGTTACCCATTCCTAACTGAAGGCCCAATTTAATAATGGTGCTCCCATAAGTAAAGTTATGCCCAGGGTTAAGTTTTGGCAGGATTGGTCAGGAACATCTACAAGACCTTTTTAAAACTTGTGTTATTTCCAAAGATTCCTTTAATCCATGTACTAAACCCCCCTATATTTTTAAGAAAAAACCCCAAACTTAAGAACTTTAAAAGCTTGCTCATTTTTTCCTAAATCGAGACTATAAACTATTTACCACCTTGTACCAAGTATCTACTTGTTTTAATTAATCCTTAATTTCAGAGGGTCAATCGGTATCTAGTTCATGTTCCAGTCCCAAAGAATTTATGTTCGGAAGAATGCTCTATTCTCCTAGCTGTTGCCAGTTTATTGCAGTTCTTAACAGTCACTATGACAGAAAAGGCAAGAATAAGAAATGCAGTAAGAGTGAGCAAGTGAGCACGTGTTGAGATTCAGGAGGGATTACACGATATCTACAGCAGAGAGTATGCACACACACAGAGCCCAAGGATTCAGTTATGTTTCCAGAAAACAGACATCACATTTATTTCAGACTTCACCAGACTTGCCTGTATTGCAAATTCCCCACAGAAGTGCTAAAGTATAGATTTACTAATTAAGGAGGAGGAGAATATCACCCATTCTCCTAGGGTAGCTCCAGTAATATGCTTGTCTTATCCCTTTCTCCCTCCATCTAAAAATCATCTAGGCAACAAGGGTACTCAAGTGCTGACGTGGACTTCGGGAGTGGGAGTCTCCTCTCAATTAGATGCTATTGCACGTGTTACCCTGCCAGCTCCAGTGAATGAAATTTTTGCCAATGAAAGCAGGAAGATAATATAGGTCTTAGAATTTATATCATTGGCAATCGTAGGCAGGATTGTAAAATCTGTTACTCTTCATTTTGGTCTTGTGTGTGGCATTCCACTAAGGCTGAAAAAAACTGTAACAGACAATCCACTTGAATTACCTGAATTAACCTTAGAAAGATAAGCATTCCATTGTTTAGCAGAGTCCAATACTAGATACCTTTCTAAAGTCAGCTCAGAGCAAAGCCCAGGTTCAAGTCCCCCTCAGATGAATTTTAAACCACTAACTAATGAATTTAGTGCAGTAACAATGAGGACCCTGACAGTCCAATTATGGGAAAAAAAAAAAAAAAAAGCAGCTTTACAGTTGCCGTGGAGTAATATTCTGCTTTCATTACCAGTACAGCTGTCTTCCCATGCTCCTGTATTTTTTTCAATGAAAGATGCATAGGGTTTGGAGTGCACAGATTTGGTACACGTGCACAGCAGCTGGTCTGACATGATAAAGCAGAATGAATCTGAAGAAGTTCCTGCCTGTCTGACCAATAATCCATGAACTAAGAGGGATTTACTCAATAGACCAGCACAGATTCTATCCTGTCAAAATTAGAGATTTTTTTTTTAAAAGTGCCTAAAGCTGTTTTCTGTTAGATATTTTCCATTCCCCAAAGACCTAGACAGCAAGTAGGAGGCAAACAAAGGTGGGGGGAGGGAATTGTCTGAATCCTGCAATGTTTATAACTTCGTTTTTGCTTGATTTGAAGCTCCAACCATAGAATTTGTTACTGGAGACATTTCTGTAACTCAAAGAAAATCAATCAGAAGAATAGCATCCAGCATGCACAGACACACTGTATGCCAAGGCAGCATCCCCGGTACCGTGTCTAAATTTCATTCTTAAATAAGACTTACTTGCCATTCTCATTTGCTAGGTGGGAACTGCCGAGAGCTAAAAATAGCACCAGGATTCGGTGGCGGGAGCTAAAAATATCCTTTCCCGCTCGATTACCGACTCGGCAGGAAAGACGGAGCTCTTGGCATCTGTCACAGTCTATAACCACCAGCTGGGGATGAAGGCAAAGAGCCCAGCCCCGGAGTTGCGCGCTCGGGGAAAGTTTTACGGGCAGACGAAGAGGCCACGGCGCTGCATCCCGGGGCCACGGGACCCCCACCCACCCCAGCCCGGGCGGCGCCCCCGGGCCTCCCCGCCGCCCCTTACCCGCGTTTCGCAGCTTCTTGTTGCGGTAGACGGAGAGGAT
>VYXC01002454.1:153959-289000 GCA_013397175.1 Platysteira castanea | reverse complement strand
ATGTGTCCGTGTAGGTGCATAACAAGTAGGTTATCAAGCTGTGGGAGAAGATTAAAAATAGGAGGAACCAGTATCAGGGGGATATCAGATCAAGGGCAGCCACACGTGGATACAGGCAGAACTGCCTGGTCCTCAGTAGACCTCCACGGGTGTTTCACTGGACAGGGAGGGGCTGGCTGCCCAGAGAGAGCTATGAAGTTTCACAAGGTCAGGTATTTTTAACCAGAAGGTAGAGTGATGATGAGGATCAGCCCAGGATTTTGCTTCAAAGAAAGGGAATCTGATCCATGCAGGAACTGCTGTTATTTGTCTCATTCCTGGGATGTTCAGTGACAAAATTGCAATTTAGATCCGCAGGGGAATGGATATATCACTCCATACTTCCCATTTTAGTCTAGTGACAAGAGCATAGCCCGGACCAAGGTTGCTTGTGCTGGTGAGAGTGATGCTTAGGGAAGGGAACGCTTCCTGAAAAGGGGACTGAAGATGTCCTACCAGAAAAGCCTGTATGAGAGCTAAGGGTGAGCCAAGCACCAGCAAGCACCATGATACCTTGAGAAGCCCTTGTGCTGTTACTCCATGTGTTGGCTTTGTTTCCTGCAGAGTGGGAGATGAGCATCAGGATGTGGGTCAGGCTCCAGCAAGAACCACCTTCCCATTCCCCACCAGGGAGTGGGACAACCTTCTCTTTCCTCCCTCTCACCTTGATAGAGACACCTCATACTAGAAAATGCTGCTCTTTAAGGTTTTGCATGTGTTTACTCACATTCTGGAGAGTTAGAGACTCTTAGATGCCACCCAAAACAAGCATGCTGTGAAAACTGCAGATGAGCTGATCTAACAACATCAGGCTACTTCCCACTGATCAACATTAAGAGTCAGTCAGACAATCTTAGAGGCAGTTTGGAACTGTTTGGTACACCCTCTGAGGCTGTTCTCTCTGCCCTCACATTTTCTACACTTTTTCTACATATGCATTTTTAAAGTACTACTGAGTGAAGTTAAATGATGCTTTGCATGAAAGCAGCATAAGATAAGATCAAGGCGCAAGATCAAGCAAATCACTTGGGCCAGCCATCCCATATTATAATAATTTAAATCAGGGTTGACTCCACTGTAATGAGAAAAGTTGGCAGACCTCTTATTACATGAAGGAACACAGAACTTGTCTGATCTGTCAGAAAGGAGTCCTGATTTGTTTTTGCTTGAGTTATGTTTGGGATGTGCCCATTGCCCATTCTGTCTCCAGCCAAGTTTCCTGACTGATCTTGAACTGATGTAGTCCTGGTTTCGGTCCTGTCTCCTGTTGATGCAACCTGGCCTCTCTGGAGGAGTGCTAGGCCTAAGTCTTCTTTTTGTCCTGTCTAGGGCTGTCAGTTGAGCCTGTTGTCAGCATCTGGCTCTGTCTGCTGCTCTGGTTGGTGTGGGCAGTGCCTGGGTTCAGGTTTTCCTTGGCTCCTGGTTTGCCTTTCCTGTGGAGAAGCTCTTAAAACTACACAGCAAGGGACATTAAATGAGTCGAGGGAGCTCCGTACATCTGAAAAGATAGGTGGAAATGTAGAAAACATGAGAAGAAATTAGCAATTCAGCTGGTTCCTGGGTAAGAGAATGGAGACTGCCTGGCAGACGGGACTGAGATGGTCAGTAACAGGGGCAAGTACAGAGAACATGCTGGTGTGGGTGCCTGGCAGAGAATGGAGTGAGAGGGCAAAAGGCAGAACACTTGTCTCCCTCTGGAGAAGTTTTCACCTTGGTACAGTGTGGTTTTCTTCCATCAGAGGAAATAGCTACGGAGGCTGATGACAGATATCTTGGAAGGGGCTGACTTGAATACAAATATGGGAGGAAGGCCTTGGAGGGCTGTACTGGAAGAGGGAGGTAAGTAAGTTGTGGTAGCTGTGGCAGTAAAGCAGCAGCTTCTGCTATCCTTTATGTTTTGGTGCCTTTCTCTCCTTCAGAGAACCCCAGGAGCTATATGAAATATATAAATGCAGACTCTATTCTGCTCAATCACAATAGGTATTTCAGTAGTGAAAAGCTGAAACTATCTTAGAATTGAAGTGGAAAAAAATGAGGTAAGCCAACTGGCAGTGTGTTTCTGTGGTGAGCAGTAGTGCGGAGAGTAGGAGCAGCTGCTCATTTGAATGTTTAGCATTAAATTAAGTGGGTGCAGATTCTGTCTGGTGCCATTCCTTACTATTTTGAGACCTTCATAACTCCCCTGTTATTCTGAAGAACAGTTATGATGCTGATGGTTCTTGAGCACTCTAGGAAAGGAAGGAAACTCACAGCTCCTCTCCACTGTGATGCTCCAAGACATTTTCACCATTACGTTTGGCAGCCTCTTGGGCTGCTCTCCCAGCACACTGACACAGTCCCCATAAACCTGCCTTGGCAGCTGTTGTTCAGTACACAAATCTTGCTGATACGCCTATGGGGCAATTCCACTTCCTCCACAGTTAAACTGCTGTGGCAGCAGGTTTGTTGCAGCTCGTCCCATGGCAGGAGGTATCTACTCCTCATTATGTCAGACCATTGGTTGTGATGCTGCACTACAGAAAACGTGACCAGTCTCCCTTCTGTCTTTTAGAGGAGTGATTCAGAGTGCTGCAATTTTGTCGTGTTACATTTTGTAATGTGTGGCTTTCTTTCTCTGACAAGTCTTTTATTTCAGTGGTTTTTTCTTACTTACAATCTGTGGCATCTCCTGCCTACTCGTTGTAAGTCATAGAATAACTGTAAATTGCATCCTCTCTATGAGTATCAGGTTTGGGCAGATGATGTAAGAAATTGATGGGAAATGTGCTAGCTCTTTAATTCTTCATTCAGCACTGCCTTAGAACACAGTTTTTGTATTCAGAGAGTGCTGTTATGACAATTGTTGTGCAACACAGTCTGCTTTTGCTTCTGGCTTTGGGGTTTCTAAGGTGAGATGCCATTCACCACATGGCTGGGACAGGGACCGATGTTCTTTAGAAATGAAACTGCATCCTAGGACTTTTCTCTGCGTTAATACATCTTCTCCTGCAATGTGAAATGCCCTCAAAAGGAAGAAACAGTAGCTTCTCACTGTAGAATGGCACATTATATAATTGTTAAAGCATTCTCTAGGATGATTAGAAAAATATCTTTGAAACTTTGCAAGCAGCAAAGATAACTACTCTCAGTTTATCTGTATCTTAGGGTAGGAAAGTGCAATGCTGTATATTGTAATGGACTGTTTTAAGCATGCTACCTCATAATTTTGATTTTAAAGATTAATTTTGAGCTAATTTTGAAGCTGGGGAGATGAAGGTGGGTAAGGCTCAGGGCTATAAATCCTGATCAGAAGCTGATACTTTTTGAAGCTGACAGTCACACACCAAAGTTGCTGAGATAGGTGAGTTAATACTGAGCTTTGTCTTCAGTGACTCCAAGACTTCTAAATCAGTGCATCTAGTGGTAGATCACACTAAGAGACCTACCTTGCTACATATGGAGTGAGGTTGCTTACGTCAGACTGTTCTTCTGGTCTATTTCTTTGACATGTCCATTTCTTTGTCCTGGGATTCCTCAGGGTATTGGACCCCAGCAACTGCTTTTGAGAGCTGATTGATGTAGATTATTCCACAGTGTGAGCAGTCCAGTAACAAGCTAGGCTGCTAAAGACAGGGGTCTCTGTATTGCCATGCATGTGCACCAAGAAAGCAGAACTGTCCTATTATTTGTGGTTGCCTTCTGCTTCCTTCAAGTCTGCATTTAAAATGTTAACAATAAGGATTTCCACGGGACTAGCATTTTACAGTGTCACGACAATATGTCACTCTTCTGCCATGCCCCCTGAGCACAGTTCCACAGTTCCTGGTAGATACCATTTACTTGCATTAACTGTAGAGGTTTAAATACTCCTGCAATAAAGTGAAAGCTCTGCCAAAAGCCAGAATGTACCTGCACATTCAGATTGTTAGCTGGGATTCTTTTCTTGCAAGGCTGTTGCCTGTTTCCATATGCCATTATAGTGCTTTTTATTTAGCAAACTCAAAAATTTGCACTGATTCCAGCCCACCCATTTTTCTGGTGTTCTCACTGTGCTGACCAAATCCAGCCTGTCTACATAACATTTAAATTTCTTTTGTTTTTTTCTATACAGGAATCTATTACAGTCGGGGAAATAGCATATTCCTTTAACAGAGCATGCACCATGATTTAAAATAGAAATAACGCTCACTTTCTTGTTGTATATTTTTATATTCACCTTTGAATATTCTGCTGTTGTGTGGGGTTTTTTTTTTCCTCCTTGGCAGGAACTTTAAAACCTTTCAATATCTCCTTGTATTCTTTTATATGACTCTTTTGTCAGTCTGAGTGAATGTTTTCTTTGGCTTTCCTTTTGTTTAAATATGGGGAATAGAAGGAACATGTCTTGAATTGAAATCACTGAACTGGAAAGGGACTACAAAAAGAATTGACTGTAGTAAAGCTTAAGTATTAAAATCCATCCAGCGCAGTTCTTACCAAGTGTAGAAAAGCAGAAAAAATGCATACAGCCTGAGAGAATGCATGGTGAAGTTACAATGGAAGTGGTTGAAATTAATGAGAAAAATTGAAATTGGTAGTCTTTGACGAAGCTAGAAGAGAATGAGCCAAGGGTGGGGTAGGGTGGGGTGCTGAGTCTGGAGGATTGGAAGATGTTAAAATGCTTAAAATGGAGAAGCATAGGATTGTTGTGTGTAGTCAATATTCTAGTTTTAGGCTCTTAATAATGAACTGAAATCAGTGGAATGAAACTTGATTGAAAGAGTGATGACACAATTCCATGATGTAATGCTAAGGAGCATGTCACAATGGGCCCTTTAAGAAATGAGGAATCATTTGCAGTTAGAATTGTTGGAAAAACACAAGGATTTAATCTCAACTGAAATCCTCAGATGCTGTAGTAAGTATTGAATGGTTTTGTTACTATAGAATCTCACCAAAAAAAGGAATCAGCAACATAGTTGTTTTTAATTTTTTATTCAGCAAATATGGGCTGTACCATTTTCTTCGAGTATCATTAGCAAATCAAGAGAGAGATTTTTAAACAGTTTGCCTTCTCTGCAGTGTTTCCAGAGGCCTTTTCAGGCCTGAGTCTACAAATAACAACTTCTAGGTTTGGGGGCTTTTCATTTGTTTGTTTCTGTTTGCACACACCCCCTTCTGCCCCTACACATGCACTCAGGCACACACATGCACTCACACACACGCGCATCCCCCAAGTATTCCCAGAGTAGGCTTGGATACAGTTTGTGGATGATAGTAGGGTTCATGACAGTGATTTACCTTCCCCATTTTCCTGTGAAAATTACAAAACTTCCACTAAATTATCCAGGTGATAGCCACTGTAAGCAGTTTCTAAACTTGAATTCTAGAAGGACAGAATGTTTATGAAGAAATAGAGGCTAGAAAGACCAAATAAGTAATTTATTCTGAGCTGGCAATCGTATACTGCTCAGCAGCTCTTTATATTAATTTTGCTTACTGCTTTCAACAGGTTATTTCATACTTCATCTAATTTATTTATATTTTCTACTCTTTTTGTTTCACTAATAAACAGAAATGGATTTATTGACAATTTCTGCTGTAACCTTTTAATTCCCTCTCAGTGTGATGCACTAGACTTCATCCATATTAGTATTAGTAACTCCTCAGGTAGTTAAGAGTTGTGTCAATATAAAACCTAGACACAAAATAAACCATGAGTTCAGCAAAGGTTACTTAATCTTCTCAGGGATCTCAAAGTCACCAAATGTGATGTTTTCCTCAAAAGACTAAACAAGTGACACATCAGAGGTTCTTTAGAAAGGATTGAACGCATTTAGTATTGCTCAGTAATCAAAAAACACTTTTTTGTTTTCAATACAGTGCTCTTCAAAGAGACAAGTAACAGCTCTAAGAAATGTTTCCTCTATGTGGAAAAGGTACAATACATTCAGGTAATAGAAATGCTGTCTCCATTACTCTTGTACCTGAATATATATTTCAGAGGCAATGATGTGTGAGAGGGCAATTCTGCCTTCAGAGTAAGAACTTGCTACTTTTTTTGGAACTGCAACCAGGATACCTGCTATATTGAGATAGTTAATATTATTCAGGACATGTAAGACATGTCTCGTTTCCTGTATCTGTTCAGGAAGAATCTGGAGTGGCTGTAAAATATTATTGAAGTCAGTGGTCAGCACTGCATCACTCTGGTCCAGCTTGTTCCAGGTAACATGAACTGCGTCTTGTGATTCCTCACACATCCTATTCAGGGCTGATTGTATTCATTTCATCTGCTGGTTTTGCATCCTCATGTCAAGATATTTGCGTGGGCTTGTGCTTATCTAACACAATAATCTTGCAGCCTTTTTTAGCATTTGTGTTATCTCCCTCCACATATCCCATCCTCTTGCTGAGAAATCCAGTTTGTTTGTCTGACTTAGTCACAGTCCTCGTGCTCAGCCACAGAATTTCTCTTTAGTTTTGAGGCAGTTTCACCCAAAAATTTAATTTCTGAACTTGCAGATTTCATTTCACTTCCATCCTTGAATCCTCAGCTTGGGACAATAAGATAGAGGTATTTATTAATTTGTGCTCTCTACTTTTTCAGAGCATGCTCCTTCCTGGTAATTACTCGCCTATTTCAACAAGAAACCTCCAATGCCTTTTAGAAAAGATGAAGAAAAATGGGAAGACAGTAAAACAGAATAAAATGAATCTGGTGATTAATCAGTCAATAAACACTGGTTGTAGTACACACACTCACTAAGGGGATACCATTTAAGTCTGTTGGCTTAGAAATCTGACATCATTAATCTGTGATTAATTTTTGAAAGAAAAAGAAGCTCGTTTTGTTGAAACTGTTTTACATTCTAAAACAAATTGAAAAAAGTGGGAATATGCAAACAAAAACTGCACGAGAAGACAACGGGCATAGTAATGAAAGTGTCAAAAGTAATATAAAAATCTTGACTCCTTGAGGATTGTTATAGTTACTGTAAAGTGTATTTATTCTCACTAGTTTATTAAAAAAAGGTGCCCAGTTAGTCTCTAATCTTGGAAATGCTAGAAACTATTCACAAGAGTATAATTACTTATATGCACCAGGTTTCTGGGCTAAGTTCTTTTAAACTTCTATATAAAATACGAATTTATAATATTTGTAACTCAACCTGTGATTTAATACCTATTAATCTGTCATGGTCAAAGGATGTTTTTTTACAGCCCTTGAAAAACAGTCATGAACAGTTACCTCACTCTTGCTGTAAACCCTCGAAATTATGAGAAAACGTAAGGAGTTAAATTCTGAGCATGCACATAAATAAAGTGCTAATGGAGGATTTCTTAGTCATTTTCTTCACTGTGAGGGTAGTGAGGCACTGGCACAGGATGCCCAGGGAAGTTGTGGATGCCCCATCCCTGGAAGTGCTCAAGGACAGGCTGGATGAGGCTCGGAGCAACCTGAACTCGCTGGAAGGTGTCCCTGCCCATGGTGGGGAGTTGGAGCTAGATGAGTTTTAAGGTCCCTGCCAACCCCAACCATTCTATGATTCTGAGATGTACTGGGTGAAGCGTTTGATCAGTTTTATGTTGCCAATTTCACCCTAACTAAATTTTTTACCTTCTGGGACTTCAGCTATGGAAAATTCTGCAGCAATAACCTACATTTGAAAGTGCAAACATTGCGTTCAGAAGTCAGCTATGCTAGGTAAAGTTATATATTAGCCAGAAATTTTTAGTACCATCAATTTCTATTATGTTGATTAGATCCACATCTACTTTGTTGACATGAGTGATTAATTTCAGCAGTGTTTTGCTACAAGGTCTGCTGAAGGTATGTTGTCTCTAAAGTTTGAATTTTCTGCCATCGATAAAATCTCTAGAACTTTTCATATAACTTTGATCTCCATTATGAAAAGACATACTGCTTTTAGTCTTGTTTTTAAATCTAAATATAGTAAAAAATCATATAAAATTGTCATATACTTTTTATATGATCTGGGACATAGAATGAAGGCTGTCACTATGATACTATGCATTGACTTTGTTGAATTTATCTGAATTATTACTGAAATTGGTATAGTCATCCATTTCAGGGAAGCTTTTTTGCTTTAGAATTTCATAGCAGATTTTAGCTATATTTATATCATTGTGATTTCTTAGACGGGTGCATATATCCTTTGGATTTATTTTGAAAAAAATGTGTAATTTCGTTGCTGAAAATTGGTGACCAACATTTTGACTCTGATTCCTGTGATATCCCCCTGTTTATGTGTGAGGAATTGGCTTGTAGCCTATTGTAAGAGGTAAATGCCAGTGATGCCAATCATATTTATTATGTTTTCAAGAGAGGAGGAAACAGTGGAGCTGTTAATAAGAAAGAGGATTTCCAAAGTTGTATTATGTAATTTTTAATAATATATAAAGTGGAGGGGGATACAAAATAACACCTCAGAGGTATTAAACACTGAAGCTTATTCTAAACTCCAGTAACTGTGACATCATATAAACATATCATCCCCTAAAAATATGTATTTTCCTTACATTTAGTCCATCTTACTTACTTTATAACTGTTCACCATTCAGTGTTTTATATGAAATAAACTAGTGCTTTTCATCTAGTTAATGGATCAAAGCAGTGTTCAAAGAAGAAGAACTCCTTTTATTAGCATTTTGTAGCAAATTCAGCTGACACAATAAGAAAGCAATGGAGGTGGAAAATGACTTGCTCTTTTATCTGTGAGTGTAACTCAAGGTTACAGCTAGCATGTGTGACTGGTAGTTATTAATATTTTTAATTAGTCTGTCGAGAAATTTTCTGTTCTATAGCTAATGACCCAACAATTTCTTTGTAGACTGAATCCACTTAAAATTATCTTTGGTGATCAACTATCTGACTAATAAAGAGTCCAGATGCAATACTTAAAGTGTTTTAATTGAGACAGTTGAACTTGCAGCTATTTCACTGTAACTGAAGAACTCTTGTTATTTTATGGGAGAAGAAGTAATCTAAAAGCCAACTCCTGAGTTTTTTACTTTTCAAATGATGTGGAATAATTTGAACACAATACTATTTTTCTTGGCAAAATTTATGTAGCATTATTGACTGGTTTTGTTCAATTAGAGTACATTTTCTTTTTTATATGTCTGGAGGAAATGACCCAAAATACAAAGCAGCAAAAAGCTGTCTGCTGAATAAAGCAAAATAAACAAAATAAATCGTACAAAACCTGCCAGTACAAGTTTGGCGATTTGTGTGGATATTTTTTTTCTTTTCCCTTTTTTTATTTTCTGAGAGAAGTTTGCAGAAGGTTATTTTAGTGAATCACAATTTTGAAGTTTTTCATTATATATCCATGTATCTTTGTATATAATCTCTATGAGCTTCTTTCACTGCTGTTAACTATTCCTTCTATTTTTGTCTGTCATTTTTCAGGTGCTGTAGGTTTTTCCTTATATGAGAAAATGGATTGCCAGGTTGACCCATCGTACAGGAATATATCCGTCATTGTGTCTGACATGAGGATTGTTACTTATGAAGAACAGGCTCTCCTAGCATACAAGAGGATTTATTTTTATCTCTTGCTTTGATTCTTTCCAGACATTTAGGCCCTGGTCTCAGTGGTATTTCTTGGGATCAGCATGTACTTTGTGATGAGTTTCGTTTGCCTGTAGCAAAGTATCTCAGATAACAAAATGAACAAAAAAATATAATCTGTTATAATTGCCTGTAACTGTCACTACAGAGAGAAGGCCCATAGTTAGTAAAATGATGGTCTTTTTTTCTCTTATTGATTATTATTGCTGAAATAATTTGTAAGTTATATAATAGGTTGAAGGTACTCTTTTTTCCATGTATATTCTAAGAATGACAACATTCACTAAGGCTTATGGGCTGAGATTTTTCTAATATTTATTAATTTACCTTAATTTGATATAGCTCTGTGGTGTCCAAGTAAAACAAATGTCAGGCTTATTTTCACTGTGCATTTGTCTTATGCACTGTTAGTAAATTTTTAGTCAGTGTTACTAAAGCCTCAAGAATCACTAAGAAATTTCACTATGTACTGCTGAGCTATCTTACCGTAAGGACTGCCAGATCTTTTGATATTTAAAAGCTTTTGAGGAGTAAACCAAATAAACAGTGGAAACAGATTTGTAATTTAAATGACTTATGAAATCCTTGGCACGGTTATGGATTTCCTTACTTCATTGTTGGATGACTGTTGTGTGATTACAGGTATATTGAGAGTAAAAGAAAAGGAAATGCATTTGATGTCACAGTGTTTTTCTTATTTCTGTGGGTTTTGTCATCTATAATGTGATTTTTTCAAAGGAAAATTCCTTTCCAAATTTTGGCTGTCACCCTTTCAGTGATTCCTATACTTGTTTTCAGATGTATTCCGTTGTCATGCATTTTCTTAAAGGCAGATAAAACTATGGGCAGTAGCAGAAAAACATTTTTATTTAAATATGTTTGAATCCGAAAGCTTGAGTTAAGTACAATCTGCTTCCAGTCTCGTGAAGTCTGCATAAAAAATACTAATAATTCAGTGGAATTGATCACCACATCACAGAAGTGGGGACAAAACATGGCTGGCCCTTAAGGGAAAAAGCAGAGACATTTTCCCCCACTGTGTTCTTCCTCATATGGTTTTTCAGCAATGGCAATCACTAAATGTTAGGTACAATTCTACCATGCAGCATAGAAACAGAAAATGGAAAGCTCTTGAGAAAACAGCCTGGGAAAAATTAAATTGTTAGGCTTTCCTCACAGACATTCATGCTACTGATGAGTCCAGAGAGAATCTGTGCCTTATTATATTCTGTGCATAGGAGAGACAACCTAGATTTAGAGGACTGCCTAGTGAATTCATGTGTATATTTTTCCAGTATTGTAAGACGTGTTTCAATGTGTAATCAAATTCCTCACTTGAAAATAAGTTGGGGTCTTTTTCTTTTCTTTTTTTCATTGAGTCATCAGCTGTTTAATGTCTCTTTTCTGTGTGACTTTGTTCAGGTTAGCCTGCATTTGCACGACCATGTCTGGTGGATCTGTGGCATTGCCTTTAATGAGCATGCATTGTGAGCTGTAGTGCACAACACAGAGCTAAGCTGGAGGACGCAACCCAGCAAATATGTTGTCATTGAAATGCAAGGTGAGCTTCAGTGTAGTGGAACTAAAACTTAGAATGAAGATGGTGATACAAATTCCCGGTCTGCTGAAAAAATGAGGAAGCATAGGTACTGTCTGCAGTGGGTACCACAGAAGGTGGCAGGGAGGAAGGGCTTGTTACTGTTTTGTGTACGTTTGGTTTCTACAAATTCCATTCTGAATTTAGACACTAAGAACACAGTGAGTAACTGAGATTTGGACACGTACGTTGACCAGCAAGCAGAAGGGATCCCCAGGGTTTCGCAGAGCGGGGTGTGGAGCCTGATGTTGGTTGGAGATCAGGGTAGGAGGAGTTAGGGGCCCCTGCAGATACAGCCAGCTTGGGTCAAGGCACAGACAGCCCTGCGACCTGCACTGCCAGGTGAGCGTAAAGCCTGCTGCCTTCCCCTGTTAATGACGAAAATAGTGTTTATGGAGCTTCACAGGGGAGCTGTAGGATTGCATGAGAACTCTGTGATCCTGAACTCCACAACCATATCCTTCCTGTGAGAAATGACTCAGAGCCCACACGGAAGCAATGTTTGGCGTCCCCGTTGTAAGAAAGGATATCTGAGTTTTTTCAGGATTTCTGGAGCAGTGCATGTTTTGTTCTTAGATGAAATTTTGTGTGAAATTAGAGAACCTGTATTTCCAGATGCTTTGCTTGTGCTTCTAGGCAAGGTCTGTTCTAGACCTAGGTGCCAGAGCCTGAAAGTTTGGCTTGAGTCTTCTCATTTCATGTATAGAGTTGATGGACATGGAAAGAGCCAAATCAAGGTAAATTCTCTTTTTAAGAACCTTTCTGCTCGTTGAAGTCTGTCAGGAGAGGCAGGTTGAAAAATCTGGGAAAGCTTTCTTCCCACATGAGCCCTTTGTCCCTCTGTCATATGCCTTGTGTTTCCATTTGAAATCACTTTGGCATATAATAATTTTCTTTTGGGAGACAAATACTCTTTTCAAATGGGTATGAAGAAGAGTGCTCAATAAAGTAACAAAACCTTCTTTGTTGTTGGCTAGACAAGATCCAGCTCTTTCTTCCTTTCTTCTTTTACTCCTTTCTGATTACTGTAGCCACTTCAAACTTGCCAGCTGTGCTATATGTTCCTTTGTGTTTGAATGAGGGTAAAGCTATGCTCAGTAAAAGCAGATACAAAAAGAAAAAGAGAAAGTAATATGGTTGAAGGTGACTTTTCTGCGGACACTGCTACTGGGGGAACCTACTTTAGAAGGAAAGGAGGCAGATCTGCTGCCAAAATATGCAATTCCTGTCATGCTTCAAGGAGTAGGATCTGCTTGGACAGGAATAGTGTTCGAGACCCTGGCACAACTCCATCAGCGAGTCAATTGTTCTGATGTCAATACTGCAAGGGAAATTGTGCAGTGAGGTAGAAGAGGAAGGACAAGCCCTGCATAGATGTCACATCCTCTCTGATCGTGCTGCCTTTTCTGTTGTATTATTCCTAACACCTATCCTGTTACTTCAGGTAATAGCAAATGAAGTAATGATGAAGTTAATAGTTAATCTTCTGTGTGATGATTAATGGCTTTAATAGCAGTAAAATGTTCTTGTTGCCATTGTGAGAGCCTTTTCATGGCTCTTCCTTAGTAAGCTAGTTGTGTTCAGGTTCTGACTAGAATGAAGGCTTTTTAAAATGGAATTTGTATGTGTGGCATTTGGATACATGGGGAACATGGATCTTGTAATCCTCTCCTCTAAAGCCCCTCTTGCACTTTGGGAATTGAAAAACAAAGAAGTAGATAGCTGAGTTGAAAAAGAAAATCCTATGCTATGTGAGAGGCAGTTTAAATACCAGAGACATTTATGCATCTCACTCTGGAGAAAGAAAAAAANAAAAAAAAAAAAAAAAAAGAAAAAAAAAAAAGAGGAAAAAAAGAAAAAAAGGTAGATGAATCAAGGAAAATGGCTTGCTGCTTAAAGCAAGTAAACAGCTGAATCAGGGAGATAAACCCTAGTATAAATATATATTTAATCATTAAGGAATGCGTTTTCCATCTCTTATTATGCTGTATGTTGTTAGCTTTGCATTTTTCTCCAGGGCTAAGGAAGAAATTTTAAAGTACACCAGATGAGCCTTAAGGCTTGGATCAATACACACTCAACAGAATTCTTAAGGAAAAATCCCTAAACTGAGCCTTAGCCCTATTATGACATGTACTAGAAGACACACTTCTTCTTGGAGAGATGAAGCAACTGATGATTCGCAGATGCCGTGTTTAAGGAGCGAGAAGATACCTTCCTCCACAGTAGAACAATGTGACGAAGACCTCTTAGTAGTTACAAGTTAGAAGGAGGAATGAGTGCTTGAAACAAGCTAGATGTAGGGTGGAGAAGAGAATGTATCTCTTCTGATCAAATACTTATGAAAGGTAAAAAATCTCAGTAGGTTATAGAATCATAGCAATGCTTCACTGGTTTAGAGAATGCCACGAACACAATATTGTTCTTCATAAAGAAATGTGGGAATTGACTTTTTGCCCTCTAATCACCCTTGTTTTTTCAGCTCTTGGAAGTACTTGTTTTTTGTGGGTAATTTCAACTGCTGTCTTACATGGACTCCTTGGTTTGGTTCTAAAGGCTGTAAAAGCAGAAGGTAGTGGAGACATGAGGAGCTGGATTTATCAGGGGAAGGTGAGGAAAAGGGCAGTGGAGCTGGCCAGTGCTGGCCAGGACAGACAATGGTACTCCAGCACAGTGCACTGAACATGTCTGGTCTTCTTGGTTACATTGTCTGGACACATCCAGGACTGGTGGTTTTTTGTTTGGGGTTTTTTGTTGTTGTTTTTCTGTTTGTATTTTTTGGGGTTTTTTTTGTTGAGGGCTTTTTGCTTGTTTGGGTGGTTGGTTTTTTTCTTTGGTTTATTTTGTTTGTTGGTTTGTTTATTTGGGGTTCTTGTCAGTTATAGGATTTTTTTAGTGGCTTTGAGGTGTCCCTGAAAATGTAGCATCCATGTAGCTTGCAACATTGTCTCCTAGAATAGCTCTGTATCCTTTCTTATGGGCAAAGCCCTTTGGGCACAACTTAACTGTAAAGAAGTTACATAATAGCCAAAAGCTTAAAAAAAAAAAAAAAAAAAGGATTTTTTTTTTTAACTACTTGATGTAGTTATTCCTTGCAACTACATGTTATTAAGTGTTGGTGGCTGCTCTACAAACTTACCCCATTTTTCTGTCTTTCTCTATTGATTTAACTGTCTTTTTAATGGACTCTCTTATTACTGTAGCCTTTGGTCCACCTCCATCTTTGTATTTGCTTTTCAAGGTAATTTTCTCTCTCTCTAAATATGTATTCACTGTGCACCCTTAAGGATGCTGTTACAATACAGTAAGCAGATATCCTTCGTGTTGGAACAGAGTATTAGCAATTACAGCAATTACAGCAAAGAGCCGATGAAACCCTGAGGTGCCGCTCGCTCAGCAATGCAGCATGTTTTAAAAAATGATATGGACAAACAATTTACAGACCAAAGAAATGCCCTCATACACACACACAAAAATACGCATGGGGAAGAAAAACCTCCAGAAAGATTTTGTGTAATTTTTTGCCTTCTAAATAAAACAACAACTTCAGAGCACATCCTATACAAATACTATGTTGTTTACAACTATTATTTTGCTATTTCAGGAAAACTGTTCTGCATTTGATGTCATGTGCAACTGTACACCATATCTGGTGTGAAAGAAAATGTGCTGTTAAAACCAGTGAACTGTATGTTTTAGAAGCTGAATCAGTCACAAGAGAATTGGTGTTAAGACTTTTGAGGTTTATTTGCTGGCTGACAGAACTGGAAAATTGTAAACTTTCAACCTGATTGTAAGAGTCAGGATATATGGTGGTGACTAAACAAGGACAAAGGTGAACAATTTAAGAAAGGGAATTATAAAGAAACAAATATGTACATAAAAAAATGTTGTTATTGCTGACCCAAATTTATCTGCAGTAAATACAGGAAGAGAATTTCTTTAACAAGCTAGATGAGCCTAACAGCAGGATTTACCAGGGGGTAAATCTTCAAGGATAATGTGGTGTTGCTTATTGTTCTGTGAAGACTGCAAATACACAGTGGCAAGAAGGATGTGTTCAAGCTGGAGATTAGCCAGAGTGGGAATTTGAACAGTGGGGTCATGGTTGAAGGGAATGCATAGAGGCTTTAAGCAAGCTGCAGTGCATGTATTTGGAAGGGAATTAGTCTGTCTCATTCTGACATCAGTTTCTGTCTTTTTAGATGACTAATAAAGCAAAGGGCTACACTTTAATCTTACAGTTGTTTCTGAGCTGCTTGGGGACAATTCTAATTGTAAAAGGCCTGTTATTTCTTCCCTTTGTAATTGAGGCCACAAACCCCTGAAATCCTTGTTTGACTTTCCTGCCCCCCCATCTAGATTGTCATGCGAACTTTCTCCAGATCCTTGCTGAAAACTTCCTCCTTTGAAGCTTTGCATCAAGTACTGCGTGTTGATATGAAGGGGTTAATAAGAGTGTGTGTCCTCAGTGACCTGCATGGCACCTGAGAATTAGGTAGGATTAAGGTGAGGATATGGGAAGGCTGGCACAGCCTTCATTTGGGAACAGGCAGAGAGAGGTTTTGTTGGGGGTAAGGCCTCCAGGGGAGGTGAGCTGCAAAAGGGCTGCTTTTCTGGCTGGAGCTGTGTGGGAAGTGGAAATCCTGCAAAGAGCTGAGCTGCTTTGGGGGCTGACTTGAAGGGACATGAACCTGTATGAAAGGCCAGACTGACCAAGGGATAAAAATGTCTATGCTCTAATCCAGTTTCCTGAAAAGGAGCTGGAGAAGATGTGTGTAAGCATGATGAAAGAACAGGTAGTAGTCCAGGTCTCACGGTGACTCTCACTGCGACTGTGTTGGTTTTATTATTGTCCTGGAGGAGATAGTTCACCACATTTTTTGATATTGTTTATAAATGCAGATTCTGGACTCACTTCTGCTCCTTCTAATGCTCACCTCCAGTTAGTTTGTGCAGCAGTCAGGGCTGCATGGCAATTTTATGACATGTCTTTACTAATTTTCTTTTCTGTTTAGATTCTTGTTACCTTGGAGGAATAATGTGATCACTTGTTTCAGCTTTACTGATGCCTGGTTCTCTAGAATGAGAGGAGGGATTCCCTTCTGCAGCTTAAACCAGAAGTTTATTGGTATGTGGACAGCAACATGCACTGAAGTTCAAACGAAACAATGTTCTGTAATCCTAGTTCTTATGAGTACTGTTTTGGGTATTTCTCCTACCCAAGCAACAGTGAGCACAACCAGACATGTAGACCAAAAGGCTGGGTGTAGACTCCTTCAGCCCGAGAGGCTGACAATTCATTTGGGCAAGTTCTGAAGTTGGTAGTATAACCAGAATAGCAGAGACATCTTTGAACAGATCCTTTAAGCACAAGAAACCAGCCTGGTGCTGTGATCACAAGTTGAAGACAAATTGCAGTCATTTAAAAATCCATTTATATTTTAATTTGAGCTAGGAAAAAAAATTTTTTTAGATGCTTCAGAGAACAATTATGAATCAGTTTCAGACTGAGGTTCCCTTACTGTCTTGCTGCTTTAGTAATACAAATAATCATAAGGGTAGTATTGGTCTAGGTGTGTCAGACTAGGTGATGATTTCTCAGCTGCACAGTTTGATACCACCCTGCAGTCTGAAATACAGTGGTCCCCTGGGTTTCTTTCATCTGTCCAGTGTCATTCAGCATCATATCCTATATTTTGGCTATGACAGAAGCTTGCACGCACATTACTTTAAAGTCTTTATGTGCTTGTTTTCCCCAGGGAAGAGCTTTTCTCATTAATTTGTGTACTGGGCAACCATGGCAATATTCAGTTTCACTAATTCAGGCTGGCACGCCATCTGCACTATCTAAAGGTCAGTTCAAGTATTACTTGTAATTCTGTGGCCTCTTAATAGCAGCATAGTAGTGGTACGCTTGTTCCATTCCCTGATAACAGCAGCAGTAATTCAAATCCTGTACCAAAAAAAGAAAAAAAAATTACATTTCTCACCTGGCAAAAACCTATATGTTTTCTAGTTCAGGAGCTGTTCCTGCATTTCTGATCATTCAATTTCGTTGCTCTGAGAATTTTGTTTGATGCTGACGCATGGAAGGCTTCCCTAACTCTCCTGTCTGGATTATAAGAGTTAACAGCGGCCCCTTGTGACCGCAAGAAGAGTTTTTGGCACTCAGGCTCTCCATATGAGCCGCACTGGTTAAACAAGCTCCCAAGTTGCTGCAGGATGGAAAGCTGGATAAACTCTGGGAGATGGTTCTTCTTGCTATCTGCGAGATCCACAGCTGAGTTAGGGGCAGCAGCATGGGTCAGAGTGTAAAGGAAAAAGGAAAGGAAAGGAATTATGTCAATGCCAGACCACCAGCTGTTCCCCACATGCTGATCTGCTCTGGAGAAGAGCTTAGAGGTAGAGTTAGAGAAGTGAAGCACCTAAAGGAGAAACAAAACTGGAGTTCTGGAGGGGAGAAATGTGAGCAGAAGTGCCATGGAATGGTTTGGTTTTGAAGGGAGCTTAAAGATCAACCGGTTCCAGCCCCCCTTCCATGGGCAGGGAATCTTCCACTGGACGAGGTTACACAGTGCCATCCAGCCTCTTCTTGAACACCTCCAACCTCTCTGGGCAACTGGTTTCAGTGTGGCACCACCCCCGCAGTAAATTTCTTCCTAGTATCCTATGTAAACCTACCCTCCTTCAGACTTAGTGCCTTCTGTGATTATCTAGTCTCACAAAGAGAAATGTTTTGGAAGGCAGTGACTGGCCAGCAGCAAGAACTACTTTGGGGCCCTGACCCCTCCAGGAACATGCACAGTTAGTGTCATACCTAGAACTGAACTCTTGAAGAACCTCCAAGATTCCTGTTGGGGTTTTTTGTTGGTGGGTTTGCTGGTCCAGCAGTGTACTTTGGAGCACTTTTGTATCAAACGAAAATAATGATGGAGAAATGTTCCACCTTACCAAGGGGCAATAAATATTTTTCCACATACTGTGTGTTTTGTGCTGTGTGAGATGCTTCTGAAATTCTCAGGACGAAGCAGCAGCAATAGATCACAAAAGAACTGGAATTTGAGAAGTAAGGAAGGTCTTTGGGTTTGAGTGCTGGTGTTAGGGCTGCCAGTGGTTTCCAGACCTGTGCTGCTAGTCCTGCACCATTGCCCTGTGCGGCTGTTGAGTGTTGATCTGCATTTATCACACTGTTCCTTTGAATGAAAGTGGAGCTGAAATATAAAAAATGTTGATGGATAAAATCTTGTTGAGTCATAAGTGTATGTGACATAGTAGTTATTTATTGTTAGTTAAATAGAAGGTATATTTGACTTTTTGTAAATCCCAGTGAAAAGACACATCACTGAATTTGGACTAATTTCTACTATGTAGAAATAGAAATACTTGGAAGGAATATTAGGAGGAAGAAAACTCTTCTTTTCACCTATGATGTTCCCTGAAAGGGAAAGCAAATATAATTCAGTTTTATCTTATGCATTCTCATAGTCTACGTGCTTTTGAGAGACTGCATTACTAACTTCAGGCTGTAGTTTGATGTTGACTTTATCTGGGTTTTATATTTAAAGTTAGGTGAAGGAGGGATAGAAGAAGGAATGATTAGAGCCCTGAAGCAGTAATGGAGGTTTTCAATTACAATTGATACTTTGCTGCCCATGACTTTCTCTTAAGATTTGACACTGCAAATTAACACATTGACAAAACTATGCCAGAGTGCTCCTGCAGCAGTGATTTGTACTGAAGGAAATAAGATTTCTTCAGTGTTGGGTTGCCTTAAAAAAGTATAGAAGGAACTTCACTGTAGGACGCAGCTGACAGCCCTGCCATATACTAACAGAGATGAAAAGCAATTTCAGAAACAGGGCAGTAAAAATAACTTCTCCCTCGTTCATACACCAAACTGGAAACTTCCTTCAGTACAGCTGTATGAAAGCTCCTGTATCATGCTGAAATGAACACTGTAAAAAACCAACCCAAAACACCCTTGGATCAAGTGCACTTTTAGTCCGTCTTGAAAACACCTTGTTTAATTTATATAACAAAACAGTGAAGGAACAGAACTGAAATAATTCATAAAAATTGGGAAAAAGCACTAGTACAACTCCTCCACACCTTTATTCACTGCTCCAAACTGCTAAAATGCTTTTCCTTTTTGTGGGAAATCTTGGTAAAAACTCTGTTTTACATAAAGGACACTCTCCCCCCCCCTCTTTAATTCTAGAACTGGCTGCTGTGGAAACCTCTCTTTCAGGAAATACTAATCTGGTTATGTTTAGGCAGTAATTGTAATCTAATATTTCTATCTGAACCTGAATTTCTGTCCCTGTTCCATAACTGTCTGGTTGACAGCAGAAATGAGTAGCTTTTGTCTCCTGATGTTGATTATACTCCTAATGTCATAGTGCCCATGGGAGATCTGCTTTTTTGTTAGATAAGACCAAGCTGTTTGGATTAATGTTTTTGATAATGGTCATGTTGGCAGGTGCTCGTTTGTCTCTTGTGTTTGGGAACAAAGAAAACATGAAAAGATCCTACAGAGAATGTGCAAATGCCCAAACTGGTGCCATGCGATTTGATTCAGTTCTCATTTTACAGGCAGTGGACCACATTGATGGTTTAACAATCTCAGTTTAACAGTCTCAATTGTCTCAATTGCTTGCTTCTGCTTCTGCTATTAGTCTTTCATTCTTTCTTAAAAGAACATGCATCTGTGAGAAGCTGGAATTTGGTTCATTTTGCTCGGTATCCTGTCTTTGCCAGGGGTTAGTCTTGTGGTCCTGAGGAGGTTTTAGTTGGCTATGACTATGAAGACCTGGGTCTCTCATCCTTGAGTGGTTTAGAATTGTTGAGCCAGTGCCATATGGACTTTGATACTGTTTACTCTTGTTCACTAATATCTTTTTATTGTGTGATTTACCTGTTAAGCCATTTGGAAAGCAGTGAAACATCTCAGTTTTTCCCACAGTGGACACAGACCCAGTGGGGAAGATATCTACTACCCTTGAATTCTCCAAGGTTCCTGTTACACCTTGATCTTCCACTAGTTTCGTATTTATAGCTTCTCTGGCAGAACTTTCTGCTTTTAATGTATTTTAAAATAAACTTTAATTTTTGATGTCTGCAAATTGGCCCTCAAACACTTCTGGATAATCTTACTTGCCAGAGTTTGCTCCTTCTTTTCCTCATTTTTGTACAATTTCCACCTACTGGAGTTCATAGTCATCCTTGCTTTCCTGTTGTACTGTGCCATTCTCCTTTTTGTCTTTCAACTCTTGCTGAAATAAATGGTACAAGCTTGCCAATATGACATCTTTGTACACTCTGTGCTCCATTCCAAGAATTGCCTTTTTAGCCGCCTCTTGGCTCTCTTTAAAAAGTTTGTTCGCTTCTGTGTTGTTTAGATGGTTTTGATCATGGCAGTTACAAGTTTTGGCTTTTGATGCTCCTACAAAGCTTCATTTTTAAACTCTTTTGTTAAATAGTATGTCTTCAGCAGTGTCAGTAGTCACTGGGTACTGTGAACCGCAAAGCACAATTTGAAAAACTGATTTGGCTCTTAGGGGCTCTCGGCGTGTTTTCTGCAGTGAAGGCATTGCTGACAGGGCTGAAAGATGCGGTACATCATGTGGGTGTGCATGAAATACCCACACAGGTGGGAACAGGGGAGAGAGGCCATAGGGACCCTGCTGATCCTGAGGCAAGATACCATACACTTAAGCTTGTGGTAAATGAACAATACAAGGGACACAAGGAGAAATCAAACCAATTATTTTGAATTACCCTGAGAAGTTCTGTTCAGAGGATTCTTTCTTAAATTTTCTCTTCTTCTTTGAGAATCTGTATGTGTTTCTGTTAGTGGATAGCGACAGGTCTAGCCATTCTCAGTTGCAAAGCCTACCTAAACACAGTATAGGAATGAAATATTTTTCAACTTTGTACACTAGTCCCTGGATGGAACTGTTCAATATACCCTTCATATTTAGAGTTAGTTTTTCTGCTAACTCTCTACAGAGACTGACAAAACCTGATTGTTACAAGCTTTCCTTAAGAAAGCTTGTGAGAGGTTGGCCAAGCTGGACGCTCCTGAGTCTTTTACCTGAAGACCATTCTTTCGTACAGGATACTAAAATGGATTGAGTTGAATAAATTTTTGGCAGAGTGGTTAAAACAAATATGAATATGGGGGAAGATATTTCTGCCTTTTCCCAAGAGAATTGATTAGTTATAGCCAAAAAATCCCCCACAAAGAACCCCAAACAAACACTCTAAGCCTCAGGGGTGCTTAATATAACATGCTTCACTCTAGGTACAGGGAAATAATCTCTGGCATTTAAAATATAGCATAGCTGTACATTTTCCTTGTTTGAGAGGTGACTCAGTAATATCTGAATACAGATACAGCTGGAGCTGAATGTCAGCCCCTTAATGGAAGACTTTTTCTCCACTTGTTTTAACAATAAGTGTGAATACTGTTGCCTCTGGAGTTCTAAATCCTCCTGTGTGCTTGTGCTGTGGGCAACGGCTGTAGGCTGTTAATCAGGGCTTTGATAACAGAATTTATTAACCTCACCTAGAACTGAAGAAATGGAGGAGAAATGAGCTGTAGACTCCATGGGACTGAGGAGGCCTAATTTTGAGACTGCCTTGCTTCCTCATAGTGTTAAAATACTGATTGTGGAATTTTTAGGGTGGCCAAGAGAAAAGTCATGGTAGTGTACTAGTTTGAAAACAAACCAGTGGGAGATCGCAAGTCAGGTTTATAATTTAACAGGAATATTAAAACAAATGCAATAGTACAAGAGCACTGACAGAGTCAGGATACAACCTGACACCCTGTTAGTCAGAATGGTGGTGGCAGTCCAGATGAAGTGGTTCTGTTGAAGGGTCTGGTCTTCTCCTGAAGGTTCAGCGGTAGCTCTTGTCCTCTGGGAATTCAGTAGGTAAGGGCTGACTGAAGCGTTCCAAAACTCATATTATATCCAGGTAGGAATGCTTGGTTCCTCCCCCTGGGTGGAGCATCTCACAAGGGGCTGATGTAATTCCATGAGTCATGCAGTGAGGCTCGATGGCCCATTAACAGAAGATACCTCCTGGAGGGAGTTATCAGGGATGTGTTATGGAAGAGAGGAAGAACCATGCGCCACCTGGTTTTAACAGACGGTGATAGAGTACATACATTTGGTTACACCTTACATTGTAACCTAAGACAGGGAGCAGTAGTGATCCTCATGGATTCTAGTAGCCCTTTCAAGAAGAAGAGTATTTTCCTTTTAGGAAGGCTATTGAGGACAGCTTAGAAAGGTTTGCTATCTTCCAAATAAGATGGGACTTTAACTTGAGGAGCACAGCTCCACATCTTGCTCTTGGAAAAGCTTCCACACTGAGCAAGAACTAGCCCACACTAAATCAGAGGAATCTAGGCTATGAATTTAAGTGTCTAAAATACTTAAGATATGGCCTACTAAAAGACTTTGAAACTGTTATTAGGATATACTTTCTTGGACTTAAAGAAAAACCCCTCTCTCTGCCTCAGCTGCTGTCTACTTTTAGTAGCTATCTTCCTCTGATTTTCAAGTCCTCACATTTTGCTTCTATGTAGACCTGACTCTGAGCTGGTAAGTTCCTGTTGTCTTTGGCCATGTGTTTGTGCGGTTTTGGTGTTAGTGGTTTCTTTTCCTGTAGCTGTTTTGTTGCTTTTGTTTTCTTGAGACATCAGGTCCATCTTTTGTCTTTTTGTTTTCCTGTTGCTCAGGTTAGATGGCTTTCCAGCTTCCTCAGCCTCTCCCAGCTCTTGAGGTGGGCAATCAGTGAAAGATGTGGATTGAAACACTTTAGGTGTCTTATTCGGCTCAGTCAAAGTCAGCTTTATTCTCCCTCTTTCTAGGTGTTTCTGAACAGCTACACTGAGTTTTTGGAGGTGAGTTCTGTGAAATTTTAGTGGTACTGAACTATGTTTGGCTTTAAACCAAAAAAAAGCTCAATACATACAGTCAGGCTCCAGTTGTCAGGCTAATTATATTTTTAGGCTTTTTTCTCTGTGAGTGGAGATTTTTCCCCAGTGGAAGTCAAAGCACAAGTTCCTGTTACCTGTATGGCCATACTGAGGTATTAGTTGTTTAAACAGGAGGCCTTTGAACTTTTATTTTATAAATTACTGTCAGTGCTTCAAGTTGTTTAGAAAAAGATGAAATTACAAAACAAACTTTTTGATGCAGCAGCACAATCTTTCCCTACGTATTCTTCAAAGTTAAATTCTAGCTCTGAAAGCAATTCATCTTGCTTAGAGTGTTTTCCAATTGGGACCCTGGGGATTAAGGATAGAATGACTCATTCACATAATTGGGCTTCTCAGTGCTTTTCCTCACACTGAAGGTTTCAATCCAAGCATATAAGAATATAAGAAACTGAGAAATGACCATCTGCAGCAAAAAGTCTAGAAAAGCATATGGCTCAGGTTTGATAATGCTAAATGAGACTGTTTGCTCTTGTTCTAAGGTCATGTTCTTACTGATAGCTTTGACTCCTGGGTGACTGCTTCCAATGCCTAACTTGCCTGTGTATGAAGTTTTAGATGTGTGTTAGCAGGTTTAGCAGTGGATGTTGGGCATTGGTAATTAATAAGCTTTTGATTATCAGCAAGTTTTCTTCTTACATGAGGGGAAATAATTCTCATTACCTTTCTCCTAAACTTTTTTCTGTAAGATCAAAGCAAAGATCCCATTTTCCTGCTTTGCAACCGCACTGGATATTGCACTGTGCTTCTCTGATTTTTATTCTCCCTCAATGCAGCTTTGGAAGAATGAATAATGCTGCCAAAATTTACGTCTGCTTCAGCATGCTTGGTTTAAAGGGGACTTCATCTTTTTAGTACTTTTATGAAGGCTTGTGTGGGCTTGAAAGCCATTTAATGCTAAAAATTGGGAAGAGCTGTGAAAAGAAACTGAGGCACCCACCTCTTGGTTGTCTGATGTGTGGAATGTGTGCAGAGCTTTCAGTGATACTTGTAGGCCCTCTGTGTGGAGGCTGCCAGTACCTTGGTGTGGATGTTCACAGCTGATGTGTGCAGAGCTGTGATCCAGACAGGGCTTGTGAATCATAGAATCATAGAAGGGTTTGGGTTGGAAGACACCTAAAATATCCTCTAGTTATGAGCCCTTGCCATGGGCTGAGACACTTTCCACTAGACCAGGTTGCTCAGAGCCCTGTTCAATCTGCCTTTGAACCCATCCAGACATGGAGCATCCACAACTTCTCTGGGCAACCCCTTCCAGTGTGTTATCATCCTCACAGTAGAAAAAAAAAAGGAATTGTTTTCTAATAGCTAATCTAAGCCTACTCTCTTTCAGTTTGAATCCATTCCCTCTCGTCCTGTCACTACAGGCTCTTGTAAATAGCCTCTCTCCATCTGTCTTGTAGGCCCCCTTCAGGTACTGGCAGGCTACAATTAGGTTACCTCAAAGCCTTCTCTTTTCCAGGTTGAAAAATCCCAGTCTCTCAGCCTTTTGTCTTAGAAGAAGTGCTCTATTCCTCTGCTTAACTTGGTGCCCTCCTCTGGACTTGCTCCAACAGGTCAATGTCCTTCATGTATTTTGGACTCCAGAGCTGGACACAGGGAAGGTCTCGCCAGAGCAGAGCAGAGAGGCAGAATTCCCTCCTTTGCCCTTCTGGCCACGCTGCTTTGGATACAGCCCAGGACACATTTGGCTTTCTGGGCTGCAAGTGTACCTGTCCAGCCTCTCATCTACCAGCACCCGCAAGTCCTTCTTGGTATGGCTGCTCTTGATCTCTCCATCCCCAGCCTGTGTTGATACTGGGGGTTGCCCCAACCCAAGTGCAACACCTTGCACCTGGTCTTGTTAAACCTCATGAAATTCCCATAGCCCCACTTCTGGAGCTTGTCCAGGTCCCTCTGGATGGCATCCCGTCCTTCAGGGGTGTCAACAACACCAGTCAGCCTGGGGTCATCTGCAAATTTGCTGAGGGTACAGTTGGTCCCTTTATCTATGTCATGAAGTTATCAAATTAATAATAAAAATATTTATATTAATAATTATTTAAATAATACATTATTATTTATTGTTTAAATATTAAATAGCACTGGTCCCATTATGGAGCCCTGAGGGACATCACTTCTCCTGATGTCCATCATGACTCTGAGCTGTTGACCACTACTCTCTGGATGTGACCATCCAACCAATTCCTCATCCACCTAACAGCCCACCCATGAAATCCATCTCTCTCCAATGTAGAGAGAAGGATTTTGTGAGGGACCCTGTCAAAGGCTTTATAGAATCCAGATAAATGACATCTGTAGCTTTTCCCTTGTCCACTGATATAGTCACTCCAGCACAGAAGGATGAAGAAAAGGCTGAGTTATTCAAGAGTTTTTTTGCCTGTCTTCAATGGAAACCTCTTTTCCTACACGTCTCAAAAGGATGGACAGCAGGATGGGGACTGGAGGAGCAAAGTCCCTCTGACTGTAAGCAAAGACCATGTTCATGACCTTCTGAGGAACTGGAAAGTACGTAAGTCTGTGGGACCCAATGAGGTACATCCCAGAGTCCTGAGGGAATTGGCTGATGTAGTTTCCAAGGCACTCTCCATGATATTTGAAAAGTCATGGCAGTCAGGTGAAGTCCCAGGTGACTGGAAAAAGGGAAACAACTGTGCCCATCTTTAGAAAAGGGTAGAAAGAAGGACCCTGGGAACTTCCGACCTGTCAGGCTCACCTCTGTGTCTGGGAACGTTATGGAACAGATCGTCCCAGGAGCTGTGCTGGAGGCACAGGGAGCACAGGGAGGTGATTCAAGACAGTCAGCATGGCTTCTCCAGGGGCAGGGTTGAGTCAGAAGTCATGCAAGGCACTTTGGTGAACCGCACTTACTCAGCACTGGTCTGTCTGCAGACAGGTGCCAGCCATGGCCCCTTGATTCAGCACGGATGAATTCCTGCAGCTGTCTTCCTTCAAGGGCTTTCCGGGTAGATTCAAGGTGGAAGCAGTGCACTTCTTCTTACCCCTCTACTCCAAAATGGAGCTTGCAGTTAGAGGCAGATTTCGTACCTTCTTTGACTTGAGTGGATTCAGATTTGTATCCCCTGGGCAGTGCAAGTCCTTATATGTGGGTTCTTGGGACAGTACTTGTTTCACGGAGGCCATAGGTAGAACAGGGAACAGTGGAAAAACAATCTGAATAAATATCCTTGGAAAAGGGGCCAAAATTGGTACTCTATTCATGTTCCTTCTACTAAGCATAGATGCCTGAGTCCTGAGTTCTCAGACCAGGTGTGTTAATATTGAATGAGAGAAGTTTCATAGGGTTGTCTGTTGTTGTTTTTGCCTCAATTACTCTTAAACAACTAGAATTGCAGTTGGTTCTCTGCTTCAAGACAAAGCGACATTTCATTCACTCAAAATGTAGAATGGACAAAGCAGTAATGAGCTTGACTCAAATCTGCTCAATAAAACTTTAAATTCTACTAGCTTATAAGTATTTTAAAATAGAAAAAAAATACTTCCACGGGGGAATTAACTACAGTTCAGCAAATGGCCAGGAAGATGATTAAGAGACTGGAGGTGCTTTCAGATGAGAGGCTGAGAGAGCTGAGGCTGATAAATCTGGGAAAAAAGAAGGCTCAGTGGGGAACTTAATAATGTTTATAAATACCGATGTGAAGCTCTAAAGACAGAGACAGGCTCTTCTCAGTGGTGCCCTTTGGCAGGATAAGAAGGAATGGGCACAAATTGAAACACATTAAACTACATCTCAGCATAAACCTCTTGGTGTGACAACATGAGGACAGATGAACATTGGAGTAGTGAACGTGTGACTTCACTGAAATTCCTTATTTTAAAATGTTTGGCTTATAAAATAAATCACCTGGCCAGTGCTTTTGATGTATTGGACTACTGTTGAGTTGAACAGCAGTGCTCTGCTGTATCGATTTTAATTGGGTTTCAAATGTCACCAGCTTCATCTGCTGTATTGCTGTAGCTCTGTGTGGGAGAATAGGTTTAATTGCACTTATTGGACCTGAATTAGGCGATAAAAGCTCCCTACAAAGGAAGCATTTGTCCAATGTGTCCTTGCTTTACACACCAACAGCAAAGCTGTTGTGGAGTTGAAAATGCCGGCTAGTTCCATGAATGTTATGATGCAGCCTTGTTTTCTGCTGTGAAGTATAACCTGGGTGATGCATGTTGCCTAGCAGCACAGTCCTTGTGAAGAGGTAAAAAAATATATATATATTCTGATACTTTCAACAAAACATTCTCTTACACCTACATGGAATTTCATTGTAGAATAATGAGACATTGTTCCTCTTGAGCTTCATGTTCTATGTTAGCCTTCAGTTCACAGTACTACAAATAAAAGTATACTTAAGTGTTGATATTCCCGTCCTTTCACACCTCTCAATTTTAAAAAACTGTCTTCAGGCTGTCATTCTGTAAACGAGTAACTTTAGAAAATGTATTCGTAGGACAGGCTTTCATCTTTACTGGGAATCCTTATCAACTGAGAAATGATGCAGTGTCTTCCTCTTGATGACTCCTGAGACCATTCCTACTAAACAGCAGATTTTAAGGAATTTTGAGCAGAACTGCCACTAAGCTTAACCCTCCTCGCTCAAGATGGGCCTTAAGCAGTGATGTGAACTACTACAGCGTGTGACACCCTCTGCTCACAGTTCTGTAAGATTCTTCTAAAGCTATTAAATAACAAAATTTTAACGGTCTGATGTACAAAAGGCTCTTAGTTATCAGGGTGAATATTGCAGTGCACAGCCAGAACGTGGGTTTGAACCTATTGATTTTTTAGCCTTTTTACGTAAGTCATGAGATTCTTAACCTGCATATGGGCAAGTTAACACAGGAATGTCTTTGCCTGGCTGTGTCCTGTAATCCACCCAGTTTCCATTATACAGCTGCCAAGCTGGGAGTTGTTCCATTTTGTATATATATAGCACTCCAAATACAGTACCCTGTTCCCCTAGATGGTAGAAGGCTGAGGCTTAGCTCCCATGACTGAGAGAATCTAATATTGTATATTTCTAGGCTACAGAACTTTATGACAGTAGGAACAAAATGGAGGTGGAGCTGAAAGAATTCCAGGCTATATTAAAAATTCACTAATGTGCCAGGAAATCTGTTCTGAACTTAAAAAGCATCCCTCAAGCAAGAGGCAGAAGACAGTTATATTATTCCTATAGCTTACCATCAGGCCAAATTTATGCTAGAGAACTCTGTTAAAGGCTTTGTTCTTTTCTAGTCAGAAAAGCAGCTGAATAATACACAGGAAGACTGTATTCCATCTTTACTTCTTCGAGGTAAACTAGTGTGAACTTAATGTAAGAAAGTGCAATCGAAATATAAATGCAGGAAACCACCAACTATTTACCACAAAGTCAGACAATGACATGGCCGTTTCAGCATGCAGGTGCACAATCAAGGGGTAACTAGTCATGAAAGTAAGTATTCAGGTGATAAAAGAGGGGAGAAACTGCTTTAAAGATCTTGGGGATTTTTTTGTATATATTTTTGGGACTTGAGAAAAAATATTCAGCAATTTACACAGCTGATATTATATGTTCAAAGAAAAATGCAAACTACTGAGAAGGCTACTGCAGTTTGATACCCATCAATCTTTATTCAGACTGGCCCGATTACTTTTAAAAACACCATCAAGCAGACACACACTGCCATCTTGTGAGCATCTCTAACACAGCTGCAGGCTGATTTTGGAGGAGAGGAAAACGAGTTGCTTGGAGCAAGTAACTTAATACAGTACAAAACATATACAGACTTAAAAAATGCTGCACTGAATGCTTTGTCAATGGTATATTATATAATAGAGATACACAGAGCAAAGCTAAAGTATTTTATTAATAATTTATTGTCAGTAAGAAAGACTGGCTAATGGTAATTTTCAGTAAAAACCTTTACAAGACCATTGGATCACAAATATACAGACACTATAAAAACTGTGTCACTGTGGTTTTGGTTCTAAACTGGTATGCAGAGGGTCCCCAACACACTTTCCAAGAAGGGAAAAAAATGCTTACAGTTCTAAAATACAGCAACCCATTTAAGACATTTCCATATAGCTGACCCAGAAAAATATCAGACCTAATGTATGTACAATTGAAATTGTGTGAATATGTTGAATGTTTTAAAATGAAATGTCAAACCTTAGTTTTCAGGGGAATACATACAGTGATGCCCTGACTGTAAGAAGTCAGGGTGCTCATTTTTAATGGCACACTAACACCACTAGTTTCAGTGGAAAACAAATTCACAAAATATCTACAAAATCTAGTTAAAACTATTAAAATCAAAACTGTACATAAAATTTACAAAAAGTAGGAGAAAATTAATTGCATTAGAACTATATAAATATATGCATCATGCTAACATGGAAAAGTGGTATGTGATTTTTCTTAAACATAGAACAATGTAAGGACATAAAGGATGTTCAGAAATGGCACAGCCAATGGAAATCTTGGAACTTTCCAAATACAGGAGGGTCAGGAAATGGAAAGAGGTTCATTTAGTGAAATGAATCGCATGATCCAATGTTGCCATGCCAGTTTAGCTCACTGAAACAAACGCATTCACTGTGGCTGGAAAAAAAAGAAGAAAAAAATAAAAAAGCTTTTGAAAATTGTTCTAGATTTGATAAAGTTTGTTAGAGTCCAGGCACTTTTGTTGAGTGTGTCAGACTTCTGTATGTTGCTGGGAATCAAGTGGAGGAATTTTCACATCTTCGAAGTGACCATCGTCTCCACTCTCATAGTCACTCATCATGACTTCAGACTCCATTTCACAGCATGCTGACACATCCGAGCAGGAGGCTGTGGAAGCATACACAGACATGGACATGTTGTCTACAGTGGGTGCTTCAAAGTCTTGATTGAACCCCAGTGAGTACGGAGCGTACGGTTCTCTGTAGCTGCCGCTGCCACCACTGGGGGTAGTCTGAGGTTCTGACATGTCTGCAGGGTAGTGATGGGGAAGGTACTGATTAAGATTAAACCTCTGCCTGCTCCTTGCAGAAGAACCCAAGCTACCTACGGCTGGCATGTCTCTGGGTGGCTGTATTGACTCAAACTGGTCGCTGTATTCAGGTGGTAACGGTGGAAGCTCATCAGGTGCAGGGAAGTCATCAGGTGGAGGTGGAAAATCACTTTCTATGTCATAACCACCAGGGTAATAGTCTGTGTCGATGGCATTTGGATCTGTGTAGAGGGGAGCTGACTCCTCAACCACTTCGTAATTTGGATACTCTTGGATACCTGGCAACTGAACACTTGGCATCCAATCTGACGTATCCCAGTGATAACCTGAAAAAATAATAAAAAAAAAAAAGAGTTGTATTACTATCTTGTATTCAAGTCAGTCTGACCTGAGAAACCAACACATGTATTAAGACAATGCAATCACTGTGATTAGGACACTACTTGTTAATTAGCAGTTTGCCCTGGTTGCACAAAAGACATTCAACACAACTTTACTTTATGCCATGCATGAGATAGTGCATCATTCACGCTTGAACTTTTACATTTTCTTGGACATAACACCTAATCTAGAAAGAGCTGTAGTCACCTACGGAACGTGCTGTCACAACACATAATGCCATAGAATTGTTCACTGGATAGCAAAGAATCATCATCCTGCCTGGTGCAGCTAAACACTTAATTGTTGTTGAGTAATTAGTTAAGGTGGTAACAACAGCCTAATTTTCTTAAGAATATATTTAGCATATATAACCCATGACTTTCTTACATAAAAGAAGAAATTTCTATTTGGTAAAATATTCAGACCATTTAAAGTGACTTTACTGCTTAAGCAAATTATAAAGTTAATTTCACAAAATGCTGTTAGCTCTACAGGAACTGCCACACCTCTGATAAAAATCTTTGAATATTAGTAAAGACATTCCACATTCAAATACAAGAACAAAACATGAAAATCAAGCTTAATCATGCAAAAATGACTGGACTTGATCCTCTCTTGCAAACTCCCTTTGAATAAGTTGGTATTTGTCTGCTGGAGACTAGATATAAGCCTAAACTCACTAAAAACCAATAATTTCTCTCACCTGAATACCAATAAAAAAATAATACACTGTTGTATTATAGTTCAAATCTAGTAAAGAGAAATCACTGCAGACAATGCACAGCAAGCAACTGATAGTAAGTCTGTGTTAAATATTAACAGAAATATTTTGGTGAACATCAATGAACTGCATGCACAAGTCACCTCTTGAATTGCTGAGGTCAGGAACAGCAAAAGATTCTTTAGGTGGCAGAATGAGAAGAAAAAGGAGAAAACATCTGTAGTTAGGAATCAAATAGTAGAACCAATATGAAGACAAACAATGACTAGCCACGATGAAATTCATGCTGCTTTTGTCCAGTTTAATTCGCAATACTAAAGTTGGCTTTGTAAAAAAATTTTCTCCTGGGCTCCTTATTTGTTAAGACTGGAACTCTGGGACAGCTACTGAATTAATGTACAGCTCATCTGGGACATGGCTGCCTTGTGGTAAAATCTGCAGTCTAGAGTTTGCTGAAATCCTTGTATCAGTATATGCAGGACTTCTGCTACAGAGGGTAACACGACTTGATCTGATTTTTTTCTTTCCTTGTATCTGCCCTTGTTTTTCTGTACAGGGCTCCATCTATTGGCACTCACACTTTCAAGTATCTCTCGAGTATCAAGGTAACTCTTCCTTTAGCATCTGGCTTCCATACACAAAGCCCTGGGAAAACTGCAGCCCTTTGTACAGCAATTCCGACAACTCATGCTCAGCAGAGAACTGCCCTGTGTTATCTGACAAATATTAAACCTTTCTCACTTCAGGAATCTATATTCCCTATTAAAGTCTCTAAGGATGAGCAATGCCTATCCTAATAGCAGAATCTTCTCCTAAGAATTCATACTTTCATCTGTTGGAAGACTGGAGGGGCAGAGATTGACTCTTTGGAGAGAAGTTCCTGTTTTTTTAAGCTTGTCTAGCCCAGTCAAGAAAAATACTGTTCAGACTAATGGAGATGTCAGTCTGAGCTCTGAGACTCTTAAAACATCTCTGGCCTCAGCTCCTGGAGAAGGTTCTAATTACTAGTCTGCTTAGATGATATTCTTTATTTTTCCTGGGAAATTGGGTGCAAAACTAAAGCCAACAGGCTTTATGATTTAGACCACTTTTACCAAGGAATGGAAAGATCTTGGTTTTCCTCTTCTTCTGAGGAAAAGACCCTTTAACATAAATGACAGTAACACAAACTAGAACTGAATGTGCCCATCTTTATGTGACAATCTGCTAGACTGGAGCTATATTTCCTCTTGCACTCGGCATTGCTGATTTGCATCAAGCTACAACCTGAGGAGCAGTGCAGAGAACACAGGCCTAAAACTGTCCTGTGATGAGATTAGCTACAGTTCATGCCTCCAGGATACCTGCTGGACAGAAACACTTGGGGAGACTAAAGGTAAGGACCACCTGTCCCAGAATTTGACCTTGCTGAAGGCTTGAGTAAGGATCTCTGCTGCTTGAACTGACACCCTTCTGAGGGTGCTCAAAAGGAGAACTCTTTACCTAAGATGCTTTGAAAGAAGAAATGCTCATTAAGAACAGAAACTTTCAAACGTTAAGAAGCAGCTAAGTAGGACATATTTAATCTCTCTATGACTAAAATGCATACAATGTTTGTATTTATCTTATGATGATACAAAACACCAAGCAATACTTTTATTTTTGACTTGAGAACTACATCTCTAATTTTCAGATTCTACCAATTAAAATCTCAGAGAAAATCGGAACAAGTTATTAAATATTTCCCCTGGTAGATCTGCCCTCTTTTATTCTTGTAATTCTCCCATTCCCAAGTAATGTGCATTGCAATTTTTCTGCACTGAGAACTATTGTCTATAGGTACCCATTAATGAAATGTCACCCTCATTAATGAAATACTCTGAAGTAATTAGAAGTCTTCGCATTTGTCAACTTTATTTTGCATGACTGTGTAAATTAAAAAGGGTGTACTTCAGATAATAAACCAAAGAGAAACTTTAGCTACTCTAATCCATTTTATGTTCTTACAATGGATTCATTTTAAGTAGGACTTAGTGAAAAAACATAATGTTTCCTAGTCCGTATCCAGAAATAGGAAGCATATCCTGGATGTTATTTCAGAAGAAACCTCTGCAAACCCATGGCCACGGAGTGAACCGTTTGCCTTTTACTGGAACTTAAAGTACTATTAGGTCAATTAAAACAATAGTAAGCATTTGTATAGACTCACTGGGACTTTTATTACTACTACTATTTTGTAAAGAGTTTTTTGTTTTCCAGGGTGTTTAGTTCTTAAAGTTAGCAGAAATGAAACAAAAAACCCATTGAAAATGCCTACTTTGCCTCTTTCTAATTTCCAAATACATACTACACACACGCACACACACAAATATATGTGTGTGTACCTACATATACCCAAACATACCTTTTAGCTACTGTTGTAAGGCTGGATAGCAACAAACTACTTAAACTGAGAGGGCTGTGTACGGCTATGTACCCCAGCTGCAGACAGAAATCATTTTTTTCTGCTTAAGAGACGCATTGATCTGAAGACCAATAAAGTGAGTACTGATATCAGACCATTTTGATTCTGCTCAGCTGGACAAGGTACCAACAGGTGTGGGTGGGAGAAGAAAAGGAAGTGGAGGCTGCTGCTGTTTCATCTACAGTACTGTATGTATTTGCCTTTGATGTTGTTTCAATTTTGCAGCAGCTTTAGCAGGAATACTTTCAGTAGAGAGTAAGCACCAAGATCTTTTTATGCCAATCCCTTTTTTCCCAAGAAATCACACTTTGAAACCTGTTCACAGGGCATCTACAGCATATGCAAGAAAATATTAAGAGATATACAATATAAATGTACTTTTTGCTAAAACTTTTCAGAAAGTCTAAGTAAATAATATTTTTTAACTTGCATCTGGCTAGGGCTACATTACTATAAGACAATGTAAGAAGATAAACGTGCATTATGCTGCCAAAGCAGTAAATAAATATAAAAACGTGTATATACCTTCTTTTTCCACCGAGTCAACAACAGCATTGACAAGGTGTATTACAGTCACTATGGAAGCTTGTAAAAGGTATAAAAGGAGCAAATTAAAACAAACCTATAGTTAGTATCACTTTAAACAGCATACAGATACACATAAAAACCCCCAATAACACTGTGAAATTGCAGTTCATTACCATTTTATAGAGCAAGATTATTGGTGTAGATACATATCTACTCTCTACCTAGAATGTAGTTGCATGTAATACATAAAACATATATCTAAAGCTCAATTTTATTCTTGCTAAACATACAAAAGTACTTGTAACTACTCATGAAGCACATTTTGCATGAGCACAAGGCTGCTCAAGTTGTTAGAATTTCTGAAATGTTGCCTAAATATACTCATTTGCATAATACTTTATCTACATAGCAACAAACTAGACTTTTCTAAAGGCTTGTGTTGGGTGAATTAAGGAGTTCCCCTTTAAATTAGAGTTCTCCTTTAAAAATGTAAACTATGTTCCCTCCCTGCCAATGAAAGATATGGGAAATAAATTTTCCCTGAAATGAACTAAAAGGATAGAATATGAAAAATACCTACTGAAAACTTCTGTTACTGATCTACATTAGTTTTGTATGAAATAGGGCTATCACAGTAGGAATACCAAATTCAGGCTGTTAAGTGCTTATTTGAAAAAAAAAACAAACCTAAAATGAATTTATTTTTTACGTCTTCCCTTTTCCCCAAGATAGTTTTGGAATGCAGAAGGATTTATTCTTATAGGGTAAAGCGAAGTAAGCACACACAACTTGTTGGCACAGCTCAGGGATTAAATATCAAGCTAATGAATACTGAATCCACCAAGATGGAAGGAAAGAACAGTATCTATGATGCTACAGTTATTTCTCTTAAAATGATGTATTAATGAGTGAACAATACATGACAAGAAATGGGAAAAAGAATATACTAAACATATGAGATGGTGAGGAGGAGAGAACAACATGTACCACACAACAAAACCATAAGAAAAAAAGTTGAAAGTTGGTATCAGGTCTACTGATAAAATGATGTGGACTGTAAGCATACCATTTTACTTTCACCAATCATTAAACAGATGGGTTTTTTCTTGTCATGCTGTTAATAACAAACCACTCTACTTCTTTGAGAAGCAGAATGTTCTTTATTCCTAAGCTAAAGGAATTTCAAGGGTTTTTTTTTACCAGGCAGAGACAATAGCAGAAATTGGAATAAAGAGTCAAAACACACCTTAACTTAGTGAATTAAGTTATGAGACAACTCTGGCTTTGTCCAACCAGTATAACATGTTTCTGAATACATAGATGCATTCATATCAACTACAAAAGCATCTGTCATCACAATGGAAAAGTAAAAGACATCCAATTAATAATAATCAAACCCACAAATATGTATGTTGATTATATTTTGATGGACTTGAGGTGTGATCAAAATATTTATATTTTTATATTGGCTTTTTTCAATGTATGGAATGTTTTTATGAATTCATTTCAATCATGGTGAAAGCCAAATATACTGTTCTATTATAACAAAATTCCTTTTTGTGCAGTTTCCTTCATTACTAAAGTAATCAAACTTACAAGCAGTCCCTTAAACTCTGCTCTCACTCAGAACTGATCTGATCCATATGGGAGCTGAGGTCGCAGCAAAAAAAAGAGAAGGAAACAAATGAAACTGTAACACCAGAAAGTTTTTTACTGAGAGTTGAACGGCAAAGTGAAAGATATATTTGTGCAGAGGCCATTTTTCAAATTCACTGTATTCTCGCATAAGGTGATAACTAATGATAACCTAGAAGAGTTTACTAAATTTTAATATGTTTTAAATACAAGGCTCTGAACAACTTGAGCTGCATTTTCACTGTAATATTGTAACAGCAGAATGATTATATAATTTTAAGGTACAGTAGTTAGGAGGAGGTGTAAGATAGGTAAAATATTTTCTAAAAATTAACAGATCTTGGTATTAACGTAAGTAAATACAAATATATATTAAATAGGCTAACTATTTAATATATATTTGATATATGTAAATCCTATTGTTACTAAGAGATACAGATGCAAAGACAGAACAAATGAACATAAGCAGCAGTACAGAATGATTGCATTTTACGTACCATTGTCATCACATGATTCAGACTGGAAGGAGCTGAGAGACTGGACCTCAGACATGCTTTCTCTAGCACTGTAAGGATGGGAGCTCTTTTCATCCAGAGGCTTCTTAGAAAGGCAGGGGTCAAGATCTACTACTTTAGCTGAAAGAAAAAGTTTCAAGTGAGAAAATGAATAGATTCTAGAATAAAGAATCAATACAATTTAAAGTTGAGATCTGCACATTTTTACAAAACTTAGTAGAGCATGAAGCCTGATCAGAGACGAAACCTAGTAAAGTCATAATGCCTTTTGTACCTTAAGAGGTACAGACAGACACTTTGTACTCATATTAAAATTGTACCAGCACACACGTGTAACAGGAAAATAAAAAATAAGAACATCTCTTACTGTCATAGTCAAAATCCCAGCTGGGTTTCTGTATGGAATCACTGTCTGAAGGTGAGTTGGAGGGAGGTGGAGGTGGCAAATTCGGTGCAACACTGCAAACAGCTACAGCTTTCCGGTGACCATGTACAGAATCTGGGTTAAAAGTACTAAACTCGGGGTGCTCAGGGATAGCAGACCCTTCAAAAGAATTCCTGTCAAGATTGTTCCTGGAGTCGCTTGGAATGCTTGGAGTGTATGAAATGGGACGAACAGGAACCTGTGGTGGGATGTCAGAATAAATGTTCTTATTCAATTTTGCATCAAAATATGGTCTTTGCAAAAAGGCTGTTGTAGCTCCCAGTTGCTTGTCTTCAGGTTCTGGCTGGTGCTTCTTCTTTCTACCAACCACTTTGCGGCAAACGACAAAAATCACAACTAGCAAGAAGATTCCTGCGATGAAAACAATAATCCCAATCACTTCAGCTAAGCTAATGTTCCAAGATGTTGAAACGTATTTATTAAGAACAATGTCCGTGCAGTGTTTGCCTCCAAATCCACGACTACAGTTGCAGTGATATGAACCATAAGTATTCTCACAAAGGGCACCATTGAGACATGGGTTTTCTATGCATTCATCGACATCACTCAGGCACCTATCAGAAACAGAGCACAGCAGTGATGTTTAGTTTACATCAGTAGTCTTGTTGTAATCTTGTTCTCAACAATTTCACATATACTTAATATAAGGTGCTGCACACTAATATGCAATTTGCTATTTTATCAACACCCCAGATTGCAATCAGTTTGAACTGTTAATCTGTCAATTAATACTACTAAAATTCAATATATGTGGAACGCTACCTACCTTTCTCCACGAAAGCCTGCTTCACACTCACAAACAGGTCCATCCAAACTGTCAATACACTTGCCACTGTTTTTGCAAGGATTGTCTTTGCAATACGGACCCAGCTGGCATCTGCAAAGGCAAAACAAACAAAATCACATGAACCATTACCTTGCTGCAAGTGAGTTTAATATGTGGGATTCAGGGCTCTAACATAGGGGCTGTTGTTAATTTCAGCCAGTGTGTCTCAAAGTTTGAGCTTCAAGTAGGAAACAGTTAAAAAAAATGAAACAGAAAAAAGCATTACATTTATAGCCTGTTTTCCAAGAGGCTCATTGATACAATGAACCATACAAACATACCTTTGACCTGTGTATTGTCCTCGGCACTGGCAGATAAAATCATCACTGACTGGGATGCAAGTCCCACCATAAAGGCAGGGGTTGGAAGCACATGGGTTGACACTTACATCGCAGTGAGTTCCCATAAACAAAGGGGCACACTTGCAGTAGTAGCCTGAAATCAAATACAGTATTTTTGAAAGACACACACAACTTTACTGGATTTGAGATAAAATCCTCCCTGCCCACCTATAGATTTAAGGTAAATTCCTCCCTACCCAGCTACCTGTTAAAGAGAGAAAAGATGAGAAAAAAAAAGAAATGTTTTTATCGAAAGATGAGGCAAAGTCAAACAGTAAGAGTTTTCTTGAACATGACTGAAGGATAATTTCCATTTCTATCACAAAACGGAAGTTGTCACGATGATTTCAGAATTTTTAAAGAAAGATTCCAAAGTAGGCAGTTAAGAGGATGGACCTCAGGTATCAGCACTGAATAATTAAATCCCCACTTTGCCAGATGAACTTTGTCTAGCTTATACCCCAAGGAATTGAATCTAGAAGGCACACACAGCATTCCTACCTATTCAACAACCAACCTTCTTCAACTCAGGGAAAGCAAGAATTATGCACAAAGTTGTTTTGTTCTTCAAAGCAGAGAATTTGAAAAGCAGTTCTGAAAACTAAAAGCAGAAGAATGAAGAGCAGCCTACCTCCATTTGACAGTGCGTTGCAGATGCCTCCATTCTGACATGGGCTGCTTGAACAGCCATCTGTGGCAGTCAGTAAGCATCCAGGAGTGACATCTACAGATTCTTCCATGTGTGCATAATTTCGTGGCTTGCTATTTAGGGGCAGCTCTTGTCCATTTAGTACAATAGCATCCATACAGCCTCTGAAACCATTGCTAACCTGAGGACTTCTACCATGTCTTGTACCTTGCTGACGAATATGACCACCAAAAAACACATGATTGTCTAGATTTAGTGTTCTTAGAGTACCAGGAGCAGTACCAGAAGCAGTATGCACCCGGTCCAGAACAAGTCGTGCATAGTTTCCATCCACTTCCAGAGATACAGAATGCCACTGGCCATCATTTATCTGAGTGCTCTGAACAGAGACAATCCCGGGTCCACTGCCACAATCAAATTTATACTGCAGTCTTCCATGATGGATCTACAGAGGAAAGCCACAACATCAATAAATGCTCTGTGCACTTAAAGAATATAAAATATTGATGCCTATAAAAGTTTATGTTTGCTGGAAAGACAAGATGATGGCGGTGTTCATAAAAAGCAGTTTAATAACACTGTTTCCCAGTCACAGCAACTGTGATTTATTCTATATGGTTCTTTTAATTGAAACATATATTTTGTGCATTTTTTTGTCTAGTAAAGCAGTCACAGATCGTATTTAAAATATTACGATACTTCAATACCTTTCATCTTGTGCTTTAAGTGACTTTTTCTGTATGGACTTTAGTATCATAAGCAAATAAATTTAAAGTTGTTCAAAATATATGATTCAGGAAGTTTTGTTAGTTACACATTTAAAAAATTCTGTACAAGTTTGTCACCTGGATGTGTAACACCCTACTTTTATGGCAATTTTCAATTATAACAATTCTACAGAAATGTTATGACTCAATCTCTTAATCTGGCACAAAAATAGTAAGAAGATGGAAGGAAGAAAGGAGGAGATATGCACTAGGTGATTTTAATATACCTCTAAGATACTGTAGTCTGTTCCTCGAGCATACATAACAACTGCATGAGCAGAGTAAGTTCTAAGTCTCATTGTCAGCTTCATTTCCTCTTTGTTCTCATTTTCCATGAGACGATATTTCACATAGCTGCTCCCAGTAAATGTCACAGCAGAGCCAGGTGATGCTTAGGAATACAGAAAAGCATAAAAAGGTATTAGCACAGGACTGAAATAAAATTTTTATTTGGGAAGTAATATAGTTTTACACAGAGGTTTTTTAGAGTTAATTCCTTACCAGGACATTGTCCAGCTTTGCTGTCTTGGCAAACACAAGTGTATTTTCCTTCCTTTGGATCTCCTAAACATTCAGTACCTTCAGGACATGGGTTTCCTTCACACACATTGTTCACCAGGGGGCATTTCCCTTCTGTAAAACCAAATCCGTTATTTCTTTTCTGTTAGTGGTATTGGTATTTTGTGAAAAGGGACTCTTAAGTACAGCAACTGAAAATAACCCAAATGATATTCCTAACTATCAGACAAGGAAGTGAAGTAACAGTTATGGGGCATGACTGGCACAGACTAGACAAATAGAATATGAAGTGGCTGATGCTCATCCTTATCTTGATTACTCAATTCAGTTGGTAAAATTGGGAAACTGATGTTGTGGTTTAAGGCTTACCATTAGAATCATTCACCACAAAACCCAACACGTGGATATTAAACACAGACAGAGTAGGCTGGGGAGAGCAGAGAAAAGCATGTCTATATTTGAGACAGAAAAGGAACGGGCTTTAAATATTTACTTCACAAGTTCACCCAGCAAGGTTAAGTCCTGATTTTAAAAAGCAATGTTATTTTTCTCAGAGATAAATTAATCTTCTGTTAGAAATCTTTATACTTTCGTATATTTTAATGAATATTCATTTCCCATATTACCCTCTTATTCCCAACCAAGTTTGAAAACTATGTGGGTTACTCCTCTAAGCAGAAACAACGAAGCATTCAGGTACTTTGCAGGAACTTACCTTTGCGCACACAAGACTGAAAATGGCCATCAATATAGGATAGGCAACAACAAAGAAATTAACCTCTTTCATAAAGAAAATGAAGGTGTAACTATAAAAAAACCAAAAATCTGCTCCCATAAGCTTGTATTATGTAAACTCTTGAAATGAGGTAATGAGACAAGAAAGAATTACTCTTTACTATGAAGAAAATTAGGCAAACGCTGTGGAGAGAGTTATAGAACATTCTCAATCTTGTCCTGTAATATAAATTTCCATCTGTGGATTATGGCTTTTTAAAACCAGGGCAACCTTTTCAACGATACAGTTTTCCTTACTGTGTTTCTTACCTTTACAAAGACAAACCGCTGTTCTGTGATGACGGGGAGTGACAAAACTCAACCTGGCTGTGCTGTGGGTTGACATGATGCTCTCATCCACTGTTACTTTCTCTTCACAAAATTTCAAAGGACAGTCTAGGCCTGCGCAGAGCTTATGAAACACATCAATTATCCGGACACCCAAAATCTCCTCTAGGTCAGGCACAGAAGAGTTTATCTTGTGAAGCAAAATTCTCATTGGGTGGTGAGAGCTACCAGACTTTTCAATATTCAGGAGGACATCCAGATTAGAAGAAGGATCAGAAGGCTGCAAACTAACAATCTGGATGTCATTTCTCCTCACACCCAAGATGTTTCTTAATGCTCTCTGGAAATTGCGCCAGTAATCACCAATGAATTCTTCAGGGGACAGGTTTGCAAAGCGTATTGCGATACTGTGATTTAATACATCTTGTGTGATTTGTCTGATGTGTACAGTAATATCAGCTGCAGTTGTAAATTTTCCATCCGTAACAGTGACATTTAGGAGGTACTGTCCTACATCTAACTTTTTATGTGCTATTAGTTTGCCACCAGTACTGGAAACGGAGAACAAGGATTCCATTTTGGGGTCCAGACTGTATGTCAAGGTATCATAAACATCTTGATCGGTTGCATGAATTTTTCCAATGACACCACCTGAATATTCTTCCCCAAAGGCTGTGATAAAGATTTCCAGAGGCAGTATTGCTGGAGAATAAATGCTTTCCTCAATAACTCTAATATCAATGTAAGTCAAAGATGACAACGGTGGTTTTCCATTATCTGCCACCTAAAGGAAAGATGAGGACAGATTTACATTTTTGCTTTATCTCAAATTCTACTGTAGATACCGGTACTGTATACAGTAGAGCTTTGTTTTTGTACCAAAAAACACCGTGCCAAAAAGTCCTATCAGAAAATGCTTTGCATAAATTTTGTAACACAATTCCTGACATAAAAGTTAATATTGAAAATTTAAAAGCTTATATAAGCAGGCACACATAAACATGTTTTCACTTCTCCCAAGATTAAAAGTCTACAGTGCTCTTATTACCTGAAAATGCCAGGAAGCTACTAACAGCAGCAAATACAGAGGAAATGCACAGTAGCCGATTTCAGACAGCAGATGGTGCTTGAAGCCTTTTGATATCAAGCACGGAAACACATTACAAACTTGAAATGAGTCATGCACTAGAGATGTACAACATACTTCACCACAGTTAGGAGGTGGTCTGGAAGACAAACTAAATGCACTGTGCCAAACAGTACTTCCAAATGAAAAAAATGCATGCCAAAAGTTACAATTAATTATGTTGCCTTTTATGATTTTTGGTCACAGAGAGGGAAAAAAAACCCAACTGTAGTGCTATTCGCTTCAGACAGTTAGTTAACTATCTTTAACTGTATCAGCCTAATTCAATTTTAAAGCCTTTTTGAACACCCTATTCTCCACCCCATTTGGACAAAGGCATACGCTGTTGTTGTATGAAGACAGTACAAAAAAAGAGTGGAAAACTGAGGAAAGAGCATTCCCTTGGATTCACTTTTTTCCTTCTATTTCTCACCTCTTGTTTCCCCTCTACCTTTTTCCAGAACTCTCTCCCAGTTACTGAAAGTGACACTGAAGAAACAGTTAAAGAAGAATTGGAGACATGTGAAAGTACAGAGGGGATATACAGGGCTCAGAAAGTAGAAGATATGCTGCATTGTTTAAAAGATTTTGCAATAATTTACAGACTACACTTTCAAGACCTACGCAGAGAGGCTGCTTTTGATTTTTCATACAAATTTAAGCAAAATAGGAGTAACTCCATATCATCTGTGGATGGGCACATAAACATAGCGTTTTCCAAAGGTAATGCATGTCTCACAGAACAACATGTCTTCATCTCTTAACTCCAATAGACAGGCACGGCTAGAAACTTGCCCTCCAGTTACCCAAACAAATAACGAGAGCTTTAGCTCAAGTTGGCAAAGTTTTGTTTTGCCTAGCTCTCTGCCTGGAAACAAGACAAGGCAGGCAGTTTAGCTACAGAAGAAATGCCCAAGGGAAACAAGAAAAGGCCCAAAACAAACAGACAAGCAAAATTGTAACAAACGGACAGCAAGTAGGAAAGAAGTGCTCCAAGAGAGACAGTTTTTCAATAGTGCAGATATTTAAAAATGTGCTGTGGTTTTAAACTGAAGAGTTCAGAGTGTGGCACAAAGGACTGCATGACTCATAGCTGAAGATTTTTTGCACACTAATGCTGTGAGACATTTGTTAATGGACAATCTATTTCCTTTGGAGAGAGGGAAAGCAAATACGAGTGGCATGCCCATATAAGGTGACCACTGAGAAAGAAAAAATCTTTATTTCTATTAAAATAACAAAAGGAAAGTCTTTTGGAGGTAGTGGGTGCATAGAGTGCATATGGGGAACGTTTGTGTGGTTTTAGTGGGTTTTTCTTTGGTTTTGAGTTTTTTCAAATGAAAGTATGCCCGTAAATTAAAAACAGAACTACCTCAGCAATCCATTCAGAAAGCAACTAAGGTAAAAGCTGTCAATACTGAGAAGCATACCAGTGAAGGTCAGTTAAAAACTGAAAACAGCTATCAAGAGATCATACACAGCCAATAAATCACACTAACTTGTGATTTGCAAGATCAAAATGCAGAAATTAAACATAATGCAAACTTGAGAAAATGCCTTCCTACAGACGTTAAAAGACATTATTTTAAATGAACAGAGGAAGAATATTTTTCTGCAACAGGCATGCCTATAGTTTTGTGTGTATCATTGGAACTGGAGTCTTGTGATAGGAAAATGCTAGTTTTAGTCTTGGATGCCTTCATACCCATGTTTTGAAAGATAATAGCAAATAATAGCAGCACATCTATTGAAAAAATGCTAGCAAAGTGTAAAATGACAAATGGCAATTAAAAGACAGTGATATATTTCCAGAATCCAGTCGGGAAACTTGGAAATCAACAGATTAGACAGGTCCAAAATACTGAGATTGGGTAGTACAACACACAAATGATGCACATTAGTACAGTCTGCTTTAATGGTTTACAGTCTCTGAGAAGTCTTTGTTCTCAATGAGTACATTTGTTTTAAGACACTTGTTTAGCTGCTGGATGCCATTAAAATAGCCCATATTCATTCCCTAATAAAAAGGCACTTTTCAGCTGCTGTGCTGAAGACAAGATAGCTGAAGTACTGACAGGCTGTTTACAAGCAGCCTAGACACCAGGAAGTGGCTTAGAAATGAAAGAACTGCAAGATTCCACCCAGAGGAAGATGTTAGACAGGCGTCTCACACTTAAGAAAAGCCAGGCACAACAGGAAGGGCCAAAGGTGCAGCTAAATCATGAAATGTGACAGAGTCAGTGTAACAGTCTGTATAGAACAAATGTAACTGCCTGTACGTGCATTTATAAGAATATATTTTAAAAGCAAAATAGAAATTAGTTACTGCTTAGAGAACATTTAAAATAAAACACAAATCTTGTACTACACTGATTCCACATACAGGGAAAACATCCCTAAAAAAAAGGTGACTTTGGGGGAATTGGCATATCACTACTGAGGAAAAAATGGCTGAGGAATGATATACCTGGCCCCTTCTTCATCCCAATTCTTAAACTCTAAACTAAACTACCTTTAAATGAAACTATATCCGTCCAGTAACCGGTTCCTGGTTACTAACATTTTAGTGACTCAAACAGCAAACTACAGTATCTGTGGGAATTTTTTCTTCTTTTCCCAAAGAAAATAGACTTTGTGTAAATATGTCACAATTATCCCAATATGGCCAGAATTCAGCATACACTGTTATAAAGAGTTTTGCTCTAAAATTCCACAAATGCATGTTTACTCATAAATTATCTGCAATAGTATGCATAAGAATAATTTGGAGATTGAAAGAAATTCCTCATGTGAAAATGAAGGTAAGAATTTTTCTTACAACCTGAATCGGGAAATGAAGTTTAAGAATTAAGGCCATCTATTTTCAGCCTACCAATTTTAAGTCCTCTGTTCCCAGCTGCTTAATTTATAACTGAATTTAAAAGGACTAGATAAGAATAAAAGAATTGGTTTGAACTTTTCTCATACTAGATTACAAAAAGTATTTGAGAGAACTTAGCTAGGTTAATGTAACCTTGGACATGGTCTGGTCTTTTTGCACAACAATGGCAAACGTAGCATACATAATAGCACTTCAGGGTCATTTTTTGAGTTTTATGCTGTGTTTTCTACTGCAGGATCCTGAGATCTCAAACCACGGCACTGGAAGTTTCAATGCTATGAAAAGAGGTCTACTGAAAATATTATGAAAAAAGGTCCAAACTTAAAAAAAGATGTTTTCAATTGTCATTGAAAAAAAAAATGTAGCACTACAGAAAAACACTTCATTACTGCTATGTTGTGCAATATCCCTGTTTTCATCATGTGAGTTTAGTTCAGCACATAGCTTCAAGGGTCAAAATGATAGTGGCAAGAGGAATTCTGCAGTCAATACTGAGTGGCCCAAGGGACCTGTTCCTGCTGGGTTTTTCAAGACTCCAACCAGAAGACAAAGGGCTTATCAAGACCACTCACCCAGTTAACATTTCACTTACACCTTACTTCTACTGTGTGTTTGATTGAACTTCCCATTGCATCTGTGCAGATTAGCATTTACACCAACAGACTTTGTCTATGAAGATGTCTCCTCATGGGACATGCCTCAAATGACTAGTTGGCATGTCAGGATCTCCTAACAGAAAGGCAAGTGGTGGAGTGAACATGAGTGAGGAAGTTAATTAAATACTTAAAAGGCAAAACAGTCAGAGGAGGCACATCCTACCTTAAGATGAAGTAAATAGTGATCTCTCACTTTGCGATTCAGCGCAGCACTTGTGGTCAGAACTCCCTGCTGGGTAATCTGAAAAGTGCCCTCTTCGTTTCCACTCAGGATGGTGAAGAGAAAAGGAGGGCCATTGTGAGAAGAATCCTTGTCCGTCACCACTAGCTGCAGCACACTGAATCCAATAGGTTTATTTTCCTATAGATACATAATACACATTGGTTTTGTTATAATTGAGGACATGGTCTGATGCTGATTTCTTCTTCACAACAGAAACCCCAACAAATTATTGTCAAACCAGTTCATCAGTACAAGAGAAATCAGAATGACAATATTGCGTCAGGAAAACTACTACCCTCTGAGAATAAGACTAAAAAACAGTAAAAGGAGAAAGGCAGTTTCTTAAACTTTGTATTATATTTCTGAAGGTAGCTCAGCCTTGACACTACATTTTCCACTTCTGGTCTGAATTATTATTACTGTAGCCTAATTAGCAAGCCATCAAAGATTTGGAATTTAGCGAAAACACCTGTTAAGAATAATCTAATGCCTTTGTTGGGAGGACTAGAAAAATACGCTCCTCCATCTGACCCCTCGTGCCCCTAATTAAGTGTTCTGACTACAGCTGTGGCTGCTACAGCCACCATTCAGTTACAATAAAAAACCCAGGGTTTTCATAAAATCCCTTCAAGTTTGCATCATGCGGATGCCTGAGGTTTCACAGACACTTCACATACTTTGGCTTATTATGTATGTTACACATACACATAACCTTATCTGACACTGTATTGGCCAGATTCTTCTATATACATACTTATTTTAAAAGCAAGAAAAGTAGAAACATTATTTTGAAGTACAATGATAACAAAATGCAATTTTTTCACAGTTGCAAAAACCCCTAATAACAACAGTACTCTGTTTCTGAGAAAGTCAATTTAGTTATCAGATATTGCAGCTGAAGCTTTTTCCCTCTCAGCAAAACAAGAACCATCGCTTTAAAATACAAATATTTACAGCTGGACATCTAAAGTAATTTGACTTTCCTAAGAGCTAAGCACATTTTCTACTGTGTCCATATATATCCATCACCAATACATGAGGAAATGCACACCAGCATTCTTGGGCAACTCCTCCAGTTTTTCCTCTGCTACCTTCAACTAGGACAGGCCCATATGAATGAACTATAAAACAAGAGGTCTTCCTTTTTAATTAAGGGAAATACTACAGACATTGGCTACACATTCTGCAGTTTAGGAGATATATTAATTAACATGCATTTCAAGAAAGACTGTAATTGGGGAAAAGAAGACATTTTACAGCACACAAACATGAATCTTTTGGTTTGGTTTTGGTTTTTGTTTGTTTTTTTAAAGCAAGATCCAGGACATCTTACTTGCATACTTTGTGTATTTTTTCTATACATTCACTTTGCCCTATTTACAAAGGAGGCACACCTTCTTAAATGCAAGTGGTATGTTAGGATGGTACATAGGCAACAATTTCTGATCCTCACTGATCTACTGTATCAGGCGAGGAAACAGCAAAAGGACACAAGAGATTGAGCTCATTTACATTACTAGACTACAAAGGTCCTTTGTTGCCTTCCATTTATTTTCTGTTGGATTGAGGAAGATAAGAAGTATAGACGCTGCCTCTGCTGTCTTTACTTTAGCAGTTTTCTGAATCAGGCAAGTACATGCCAGACACTTGAGAATGTGGCCTACTGGGACCATCCTAAGGTGTAAAAACTAGTCAAAGGACTGTTATGGCGCCGTATGTTCTACTCTTGCTCTAACTGCTTCTGATCCAGAGGAGGCCAGTGGGAATTAAGTCTTAATTTATGTGCCATGGTGCAGAACATTAGCTTCACAGTAACAGGAACCTAAAGGATCTTTTTCTAAGCAGTAACTCTTAAGACTAAAAAGAAATAGCAAAATTATTATGTATTTTAACATCCCTGTATGATACTAAGAAAGTTCTATACATAAATGGAATGTGTAATATATACACATGTACACACACAAGGAATCTGAAAAAGAACCCAGAGAGGTTATGCAGTCTCCCTCACTGTAGATATTCAAGAACTGTCTGGACTCCTGTGCCACGTGCTCTAGGATGACTCTGCTTTAGCAGGGAGATTGGGCCAGATGACCCGCTGTGGTCCCTTCCAACCTCACCCGTTCTGTGATTCTGAGAACTTGCAATGTAAGTTTCTAAATAACCTGCAAATAGGAATTTTATAACCTTTAACACTTACTTGATAAGTAGTCTCACTGGTGACCTTAAATAACTAAAAATACAGAAAAATTCAAGTCACAAATTCACAGTCCAATAACATTATTGATTTCACTACTTCACTAGTTGTGTTTACCTGGATGATAACACTATAGTTTCCTTTTGAGAACACTGGAGGATTATCATTTACATCAGAAACATCAATGTTAACTGTAGTTGTGTTAAGCTTAGGTGGGCTTCCATTATCTGAAGCTTGAACTGTCAAGGTATATCCTGAAATCTAAGAAAATAATAAAAAGAATGAAAACATTTACTGAAGAGGAAAAAAAGTAACAAACTGAGATTTTGCTTTATGGAAGAAACATTTTAGCACAACCCCGAGTAAAGCTTTCCTTCGTATATTTAATACTTTCCCTTCCTCCTGGTTCCCTGAAAGTACTGATATAAATAGATGCTTTTACTTTATTATAGCTATATTAATTTTGAAACATTAATTTACCAACATGAAATGAAAATTTACATATAGAATAAGAAAATAGCGGTCATCAATTATGCATAATTAAATTAATCCCAACTGCCCAAAAAGCACAAAAAACTCACCTTTTCTCTGTCTAGAAGCTTAGTCACTTTTATTTCACCCCTGGTAGGGTCAATTGTAAAAGGATTTCCTTGATTGCCATCTATAATTGTGTAGTGAATGCGGCTGTTGGAAGGTCCATCAGCATCATCTGCCATAACCTAAGGGACATTACAGTCTCACTTAAAATAGGTTGAAATAGACTCTAACACCTTTCAGATAAACTCATCCTGAAGATGAGCTCTTTTGGTCTAACAAATTTCATGGTTTGCAGGAGAAATTCCATCTCAATAGAACATACTAACATCACTTAATTTCCTGAATTTCTTCTGAAAGTTAAGTCATGGTCTCATGAGGAGAACATAAACATATCACAAAATATTATCTACTTTCCCACAGGATCTGAAGTCCCTACTTCTGAAACTTTTTCAAAGTAAATTTTCAATTCACTCAGTGGCAAGCATATATTCACTGATGTTCACTTTCAAATCAATACTTATTCCTTCAAGACTGAAAGCATGATTATCATGACAGAGTATTTCAAAGTAAAAAAAACAATACGTACTGTAATAACTGATTGTTCAAGCATAGCATCTTCACTGATTACTGCAGTGTATGTATCTTGGCTAAACACTGGAGAATTGTCATTGATATCCGTGACATTAATATTGACTGTTACAACATCACTTAATGAAGGTGTGCCTCCATCTGTGGCTTCCACTGTCAAGTAGTACTCATGAGAACTTTCATAATCCAAACTTCCAATGATAAAAATGGCTCCTAGGGAAGAAGAAGAAAAAAAAAAGCCTCATACAAACTCTGCTACTGCTGTAGTATTACGTATTCCAACTTTTTATTTTGACCTGACAAATACTCAGCTTCTTCAGGGCTTGATTTGTCACTGTAAAGCTGGAGCTACCCAGTGAAATGATTATGCTTTACATATGTAAGCAAAGAGATGCAAAGTTCCTGCCATTACTACGAAAGATTCACAGTTTAAAACAACCTGGCTTACATTTTGTAATGTAAGTTTTTAACCGACTAGTTAAGATAGTGTAGTCCCTAGCACACACATTGATTTGCTGTAAAGGTTTTTCTGGAACCTTTTTACTCCTTTCAAATAAATGAAGTTTATCCAGCAAAATACTTCTATACCTTAGTACCAGTATGTCTACTGGAAAAAGCAGGAGAATTGTAATTTCCATCACACTAGTGCAATTAACTACTAAACTATTTAAATAACTACTAAAAGTCAACTAGAAGTAACTTTTGGGTAGAAATCTTATTAAAAACAGAACAAAACCCCTCCCCAAAACCCAAACAACTTTGCCAGAAATTAGCTCTAGAAAAGGAACTATATAAGTTAACAAAACTAAAATTGAGGTGTATATTAATTTTTAACAAATAAGTGTCATTAATAGGGAAAAATTCTCAACAGAACCTAAACAGTCCCTGAGACTAAATCTGATGATCATGTAAGCCTAAAATCTCCACTGTCATGCTGGATGTATGGTTGAACATAATATTCCTATTCCAACCTCTCTTTAGTGCCGCATCAAACTTCTCTAGGATTACTGCCTTTGTGGACAGATGACTGGTCTTCCCAACCAATTTTATTTCTAATCCTTCTTTTGCAAAGTCTGGCCATTCCTGCTGATTATATACCTTTCGTGGAAAGACTATTATGCTTCTGTCATTACAGATCTATGTCTTTCCATCCACCCGCCCCCAGAGTGGGGAATTTCCAGTTAGGAAACCCTTACTCTCTTGCAAGATAAATGAATCTAATCCAAGTAATAATCCAATAAATATAAGCAACCAATAAAGTTCCTATTTTACTGCACTCCTCTAGTGAGCAGGCTGGCAAAATGGGTGAAAAGACAGCAGCAGCAACTTTACAGCCAGGATGATTCACATAGGTTATACATAACCTGGCTGAACTACGGAAGAACTCAGTATGGCATTGTGCTTGCTTGGCCTACAGTACATTCACAGTTGTAACCTCTTACCTGTTGTTGAATTGATGCTGAATTTTCCATGCTCATTCCCACTGACTATTGAGTATGTGATTTCAGCATTGGCTTCAATGTCTCTGCTTGCAGCATAGATCTGGAGAACTTCAGTCCCAACCAAAATGTCCTCTGATACACTTGCGCTATACTCCCTATGCTCAAATACGGGTGGATTATCATTAATATCCAAAACAGAAACTATAAGACTACTTGTTGAAGACAGTCTTCTAGGTAAACCTTCATCTGTAGCCTTCAAAGTTAATGTATACACAGCTTGTAATTCCCGATCCAAAGGCTTCTCCAAACGAATGATTCCAGAGAATTCATCAATAGAGAACTGCCCCTCTGCAGAGTTCACCAGTGAATAATGGATTTTACGGTTCAACCCTGCATTTTGAAAACAATTTTCAAGTATGAAGCAGCCATTAAAATACATAAGAACAGACTAAACCATCTGATAGCTACAGAAATAAGACATGCATGTTAAATATTATCATTCATGTTAAAAGTAAAATTCAGAAAGAATTAAAGGCTCTTGTGAAGAGCAGAATTATTTCAAGAAAAAATTAAGCTAACAATTCACTGCACTGGTTTTCTGTCATACAGAAAACATGAACCATGGTTCTGCTTTAGTTACAGCCCTAGATAATATAAAACAATTAGTAATATAAATGTAATTATAACTTTAGAACAACAGAATCTGCTTCGCTTATAATAACAGAGGAGGATATGGGAGAGTTAGGTTGCACCAATTAACCAGTAAGTTTATTTAAGAACCATGCCCCAAAATTACAGGAACATAATTTCTAGCAACATTTCTTTATAAAACAAACAAAAAAAAACCTTACAGATTTTAGGGGCAAGTATTTTGGTCCTCCTGAGCCTCAAAGACTAGTGAAGTATGAAAACATCTGTCTGCTGCTTTCCAAATGAGCAACCTAGCTTTATCATAGCACAAAGCAGGTCAGTTGTTTTATGAGACTGAGGCAACTATTCATTAATACTGTTTGATTAATAAATTGATGAGATGTGGAAATCATACACTTTTAAAAATACTTTATGCTGTTGCATTCCTTACAACCAAGCCTATGAACAAACTCCTTCTAATGTCATTTTCAGTTCATGTTCACTAAATATTTGTAACCGAACAGTTAAGATAAAGAGACAGTAAAAATCTTAAAAGCATATACATAAAGCTACAGCTGACAAGGCTTCTCTTGATGGTATGATCATCAATGAGATGATGAGAAGCACCTGAGAAGCACCATTCAAAAATCTATGAACGCCCATTTACATGAACAGATGTGGCTTGATAGTCCTATTACTCACATCAGGAGTAAAAGGATGAACCTAATCAATCATAACATTAATACTTTATTACACTAAAAATATCCCACATTTTGTCTCTCCCCATCTCCTCTTTTTTTGCAGAGACACTACAAGGGTGTCTTCCAGGCTACTCACACATGGAAGTCAGGTGTTACATGATTTAGTACACCTAAATATATCCTTCAGGAGTCTAATCCTGAGTGGTATTGAACATCTGTCAGGTCTACTGAAACACTTGACACATCTCAGGATAAAACTAAATAAATATTACTGTAAGTCTGAGAACATGACAAAAGTATCAGTCAAAGAATGCATACCTGCATCTGCATCTGCTGCCTGCACTCTTGTCAAAAGGGTTTTAGGCTCTGTGTTTTCAAATACTGTAATGGAATAAGTATCAGTTGTAAACTCTGGGGCATTATCATTCACATCTTCCAGAGTCAGGATAATGTTAGCTTGGCAGAATCTTCCTCCTCCATCTGTGGCTTTCACTAGCAGATGATAAACTGATTGCTGCTCACGATCAAGTGCCATTAATGTTTTCAGTTCACCTACAAACAGCACAACACACATAAGTTGATGCAAGTTGCAAGACTTAAGTATCCCTAACATGTTTTCCTCTAAAATCAGAAAAGCTAAACAACGATTTTCTTCTTTACAGTAATTTCATCAGTGGCTAAGTCAACAGCTGTACTGTATTAATGAACTCCACTTTGGGCCAAGCATGCAAGTGACTTGCCTTTTCAGCTTGAAAAGATTAAGTACTAAAACCCTTTACTTTTTTTCTAATGCTCTTGAAACAGAAATTAGCTGAAGTAAAACTATCTGATGGTGCAGACAGAATGTGTATACATGGAAAAATCCATGTGTGTTTGTGCAAAGAAAATTAAAATATTAGAACTCTGGCTTTAAAAAAATGCAAGGTTAAACCCGGGTGTGGTTTTTTTTGGCTATTTAGTTATATTCCTTCCACGGCTATTGATATTTCCTCCTCTAACATTCCATGAATAAACACAGCTATTCACTATGAGGCCTTAACTGCTACTAGACACAAACCTCTAGAACTGTAACACATACTTTGTTTCTCAAGTGACAGAAAACATGAGAAGCTACTACTGTCTATAGTCATTGTCTCCTTATAAACAGTTCAAAAAAGTATTATGAAACACTTTTTATGAGTATTCTAGCCCTACCAATTCTCAATTTATTTAACAACAATGTAGCACATCACACAGATGACATTCAAAGTCAAAAAAATCCCCCCAAATCCATGAAGTAAGGTCCTTCTCATTTATTTTGTCACTCAAGTTTTCTAATCTCTTCTACTTGAATTACATTTTTGTATTCATCTTATTCCACTTTTTCTACACTGTTTACCTTCCTACTGCTTGCCTACTTGCAGCCTGCACAATACAAGATTCTGCCATTAGCCGTGACCTATACTATAATACAAAACACACAGATGCCATGAAAACCAAAGTGAAGCAAGCTAAAGGTTAATTTCATTTATACAGTGCTTCCAATAAAAATGGGGGTACTTTTGGTGTTTGCCATGGAAAGGAAATTTGTTGCCACATCTAACCTCATCCCATTGAATTTTCCAAAACAAATGACGGCAAAGAGAATCTGAATGAAGATATTTTCAGTTACAAACCATTATTGTTACTACTACAGTGAATATAAAAAGAGCAAATTTTATGGCATACTTTTCTTCCAGTCACTTCAGCATGGAAATTTCTGGCTTCAGGGCAATTACCCTGTTTACTCTTTAGTTCCTCATATATTAAAATACTTGCCTTTTGCCTGACTTTATTCAATATATTATTAGTATCTGTGTAGTAGAAATTCACATTTTAAACCATTGTACAATAAACCAACCCCTAGTGGAAAGTTTTAAGTGACATTGGTATGCCTTAAAGTAAGAGCAAAACGTTTTCTAAAATGAGGTGATGACTGGAATCTTGTATAAAGTATTATCACCTGTGTCTGGAGTGATTCTGAATTTTTCTGCTCCTGTACCATGCAGCGTGTAAGTAATCTCTCCATTGGAACGAATATCTGCATCTGTAGCAGACACCTGCATTATCAGTTTGCCAGGAAGGGCATCTTCAGGAACGGAATCAGCATATAAAGTCTGCAAGATTTCAAAGTTACATTGAAAGACTAAATATACGAAGTACGCAGAGCTTGGAAAGGGGAGGGGAAGAAGGAACAATAGAAGAAATAATATTCTGTTTGAATGTTTGATAACATATAATGTGAACCAGAAGATGAAGTACCTGAAAATTAAAAGAACTTATGATTTTCTAATTAATTACGTCACATTTATTGGACTATTTAGAAAGATATTTATAGTTCAACTACAGGGACTTTGGAACATCACTGCATTGCTAAGAACTCGAAACACTAGTAACTGATGAACTGATAATGAAATGTGTTCCCAAAATAGGAGTTATAAATTTTTGCTAATTTCATTTTTATCACTTTTGGTGGATCATCTTTTCTAAGTCTGTCTCAATCTACAAGAAATTGATATCCGCTCCTTTTTTAAATGACACAAAATTTCTAGATTAAATAAAAAATAAGAAAAAGGATTCAGAATTTAATGGCAATAAGCACTCTTACAGCTCAACCATGTCAGGAATATGCATTACATTAGAAGCACTGAGCCTTGTTATACCAATATTAACAAAGGGAAAAATAAAAGCGAAAAAAAGCTAAAATATTGACTTGCCAGTCTGTATATAACTGCAACCATTCACAGAAGTAACCAACATAAACATCAACTAAGAAAAAGAATCCTATATTCACTATACACTTGTCCTTCCTAGTAAAGCAAAGATTTCAACCTAGCAATATCAAATCTATGTTCAACTATGAAACGTCCAAATGTGTTAAAGAGCGGAGAAAAAAAAAACCAGACCAAACCAAAACAAAAAACCCCCTAAAAAATAAAAAATAATAATAAAAAACAAACCAAAAAACCAAGTTGGGTTTCCACATAAGGCAATTACACATCTTGCAGGGGCTACCTTTCTGGGGTTTTTCCATTCCTTATTTTTCATGTCCATTTTTGCAGACTATAAAATCTGATAAGGTAAGACAGCTTTGTAAGAAGAAAACTTTTACAGATTACAGACTTTTGGTGCTGTTGACTGCAATTGCAGGGTAATGTTCCAGTCTTTTCAACTCTTTTATCACAGGAAATACACACATAAATCAACTAAGCAATGGAATTCAGCCTTCTTTGAGACTTTGCTTCTTTCATAAAATAGAGCATATAAACTATGATGGCTGCAGCTTAAAACAATTCTTTTTGGAAAAGAATTAACATAGGAGAAATGTACTACAATTCTCATATCTTTCAAATACTCACTGAGTGTCAATGAACTGTCTGGATTTTTAAAAAATCTGCCTGTGAAGTACCTCTTATTTGACAGCATTCTATCATAATAGTCCAAATTTTGGTTACTGGTTTAAAAGGACTAGCTGTTTGTCAGTCTCCTGAGAAGCAACTCAGAGAAAATGTAGATTTTATGCGTGAAAGCAGCTGGACATAGAAGATACAAGACTCTGCCTACCTTTTCACAAACAGGGCTATTATCATTAGCATCAAGGACTTTAACCTCCACCACAGCTTTAGCTGCAAAGGTCCCATCAGTAGCTGTAATATTTAGAAGATAATTATCCTTTTCTTCCCTGTCCAGAGGCTTTTTGACATAGACTTTCCATTCATTCTGTATATTTTCAATAGCAAACTGTCCCAAAGGATCACCTCCTGAAATGTGAAAAGGAATATTTATTTAAAGATGGAGATTTCTACTGTTTCTCTATCAAAATTAAGGTATAGCTAAAAAAAAAAAAGCAAATAAGCAGCCACTCTCTGTAGCTTTACAAGGAAACAGCTTCATTTCCCAGGTAGAAATTGTCAGTAGATGCTCACACAACAAATTCAACTGTGGCCAACAGAATCCACAAAAATAATGGAAAAACTCGTGCAGCATTATAGAAAACATCCTATCATGACATATGCTAAATAAAACCAATGAAATACTCCACTGGCAATTAACAGCCTATTATTTTGTGAAAATTCTTTCATTTGTTCTTTAACTACATCACCAATCTAAGTATAGTTTTTTTAAAATAAAATTTGATATATAAATAATATACAGAAAAAGTCATTTTAAGGAAGGCACACATGAAACAAAGCCAAATACTTGTTTTCTAAAACTCATTTTTCCACTGAAGTTTTTAATATTCATATTAAGACACACACAATCTCTCTTTGCAGCTCTTTGGTTTCAAATACTTTCCAATCTTTTCAAAGATTAAGTTTTATCTCCCATCATTCTAGCACCACTCAAACGGTTATCCTGACATTGCCCAAAAAGATTTACCTGTAATGTAATAAAAGACTTGTCTATTGGTTTCTTCTGTATCAGCATCTGTTGTACTCAGGATGGCAATTACCCCACCAGGAGGGTCATCCTCACTGACTGTTCCTTTATATATCTCTGCAGTAAACCGTGGAGGATTGTCATTCACGTCTGTGACAGTAACTTCAACCACAGCTGTAGAAGACAGTTGAATTTTCTCACCCCGGTCAGATGCAACCACTGTGATTTTGTATTTGTCTCGTTTCTCGTGATCGAGTTCTTTGAGAGTGGTAATCCAGCCACTTTCCATGTTTATGGCAAAGGACTCTACAATGTCTAGCTCTTGAGAAGGATCCAAGCTGTAAGTAACCTGCCCATTGAGCCCTGAATCTAAGTCAGTTCCTTTAACCTGTATGACTCTTGTTCCAGCTGGTGTGTTTTCCACGATGAATGCTTCATAGGGGTTGGACTCCAAAATGGGTTTGTTATCATTTGTGTCTTTTACTTGAATGCTTACCTCTACAGAGGAAACAACATTATACTCTTCATTTGCATACTGTGCTCGAACTGAGAACTGGTACCACTTAGTCGTTTCATGATCAAGATTCTTCTCAAGTTTCAACTCTCCAGTCTGTCGGTCAATCACAAAAAAGTCATCTCTGTTGCTTTCAGGAGTGTTCCCTTTAATCAGACTATATACTAAAGTCTGATTATGCTCTGCTTTGATAACATCTATCACAGTTCCAATTGGAATGTCCTCAGAAACCGTGTAAGAATAAAAAGGTTCTGAAAATTTTGGAAGAGGCACTTCTGGTGGGAGTATTCTAGCATAGACAGGAACAACTGACTCTTTTTGGGGCGATCCACCATCAGTTGCTCTAACAAGGAAAGTAAGAAACTCATTTTCCAAACCAATTAAGCTTTCTTTTGTTGTAATTATACCAGACAATGAATCAATTTCTAAGTTCTCTTCTACGTTTTCAGACTCTGCTTCAATAGCATATGTGATGTCTGCATTTGTACCCTCATCAGCATCAGATGCCCAGATTTTAATGACAGAAGTACTCCGTGGAACATCAGACCCAATATTTACTTCATACTCTGTTGCTCGGAATTGAGGAGCATTATCATTGTCATCTGTAAGTATTACATTAAAAGTACAGAAAGCAACTTTCCCTCCTGAATCTTTGGCCATTAAGCTAATGGCGATTACTTTTTCTGCTTGTGTTTCACGGTCAAGCTTTTCAGAGGTAAATATCTGCCCTCTATTGTTTGTATAAAATCTGTCTTTGGCAAAGTCATTCACAATGTGGTAAGTGATGTGGCCATATGTACCAGAGTCTTCATCTGTGGCTTTAACTTCAGTCACCAAAGTATGCAATGGAGCATTTTCAGCTAGTTCAACCTCATACTTATTCTGGCTGAAAACAGGACTGTGCATATTGGCACTGATCACAGTTATATGGACTTGGGCTGAGCTTCTGAAGACCCCATCAGAAACCGACACATTAAGATTATAATGGGACTTCAGTGTCTGTCTTCGTAGGTTTGAGATGGTGATGATGCCAGTTTTACTATTAATCACAAAATTCTTCTGATCATTGCCTGTCAGAATGGAGTACTCCAGCTTATCAACATCTGAACTATCTGCATCTGAGGCTTGCACACATGTCACAAAATGTCCTCGAGGAGCCAATTCACTAATTTTAGCTTCATAAAGCAATTGGCTAAAAAGAGGGGGGTTATCATTGAGATCAGTTACATCAACAGTTACAACAGTATCACTGCTCAAGGGCAGCATGCCACCATCTACGGCCCTTATTAGTAACTTGTGTTGTTTAATTTGTTCATAGTCCAAAGCTCTTGCTGTAAGAATGAGTCCAGTGCTGCTATCTATGTGGAAGTAGTCATGACTTCCACTATTATCCTCAACCAAGTGATAGGAAATTCCCCTGTTGGTTCCAGAATCAGCGTCTGTAGCGCTCACTTGTGCAACAGATGTTCCAACGACAGATGCTTCAGAAAGTGTTGCAATGTAAGACTGCTCTGTAAACACAGGAGGATTATCATTGATGTCTTCCACTATTATGTCTACAAACACATCAGCATGTGCCCCATTTAGGGAGTCAGTTGCTCGAACACTCAGTTTATAGGCTGGATGAGACTCAAAGTCAAGAGGGGCAACAACATTTATAACTCCAGTGTTGAAGTTGATAGTGAACTGATTGAAAGGATCTCCACCTGTGATGCTGTAAAACACCTTGAGTCCTTCAGGGCTGTTTGCTTGTACATGTACCACAGGACTATGGAGCTGAATGTTTTCTGGTATCTCTGCACTGTAGAAAGGCTTTTCGAACACTGGCATAGCTTTACTCATAACTGTAATTGGGACTGTTACTTCAGCTGAAAATGCAGGATCTCCTCCATCTTTTGCCACTACCGTGACCAGATACTGCTTATTTAGTGTGTCTGGTTCGAACTTCTTCTTCAGGGAGATTTCACCGGTGGGATCAATTTGGAAATGTTCATGATGTTCTTTGAGATAGTAATGCACCTCTCCGTTTTTGCCTGTATCTTTATCTACTGCTGTCACACGTTGAATAACATGGCCTGCTTCAGAGTCTACTTTAACAACAGCATAATATGGAAGATTGACAAAAAATGGAGTGTTATCATTTACATCTTCCACTGTGACTTTAACTACAATGTGTGCAACAACTGATGGTTCATTTTCCTCTGTCACTTCTATGACCACATCAAAAGATTCTTGCTGTTCACGATCAAATGGTATTCCCGTTGTTGAAAGCACTCCTGAAGTTTGGCTTATTTTAAATCTGCTGTCTGGATTTAGAATGTGGTAAAACAAAGGCTTATTTATTTGATTCCCTATAGCAGTAACAACAGCTATTGTTTTTGCCTCTGTGGAATTCTCCTGCACTGTTGCAGAGTAAGAACTTTGTGTGAACTTCAGCTGGCTTGCCTTGCTTTCTTTCACATTAATTTTTACAGATGCAGTGCTTGCAAATCTGCCATCAGATGCTCTCACTGTTAATTCATACCTGCTTCTTAACTGAGTTGTGTTTTGTACTGTTATATCTCCAGTCTTAGGGTTTATTGAAAATTTTTCTCCAATATTGCCTTCAATAATAGAATAAATTACTTGGGAAAAAATGCCTGAATCTGCATCAGTGGCATTTACACTGATGACTTTCACGCCTTTATAAGTTGGAACCAGAATGGATGTCTCGTATAGCTCTCTTGAAAACACAGGAGGGCAATCATTGATGTCAACCACATAAATAGTAACATTAGCTGCATATTCCGCATATAGACGTGGTATCCCCGTATCATGCACTTGCACTGAAAAGTGGAAAATATTTGTCTCCTCATAGTCCAGACTCATTACTGTCCGAATGGCACCAGTGCTAGAATCAATGGCAAAATACTGGCGGACAGATGGTTCAACAATTTGATATACCAGCAAAGCATTAGATTCTTTATCAGCATCTGTAGCTCGAATTACTAACGGGATATTCTTGTCAGTCAGAACCACACTGTTAATTGAAGCTGATTCACTGATGAGTCCTGTATATTCAGCCTGCATAAAAATCGGTGCATTGTCATTCTCATCCCGAAGATGTACCAAAACTGTTGCATTACTGGACAAGCCAGCCATGTTTGTTCCTTGCACAGTTAGAGTATAAAAAGGCAAAGTTTCAAAATCAAGTATCTTCTGAGTAACGATGACACCTGAGTTCGGGTTGATAGTAAAGGCATCATCTATGTTACCATCTTTTATTTCATAAACTACAGAAGACTGACTGTATGCTGCAACCATTCCAACAAAACTGCCAGTGCTGGCACTTTCACTGATTTCTGCAGAATATTCTTTGGCTGTGAATTTTGGTGAGGCATTATCAGAAACCGTAACAAATATGTGCACAGAGGTCACTTCACTCATTGGAGGATGTCCTTTATCTGTAGCTTTTACCATCAGGTTGTATTCTTCCTGATTACTACGATCTAATTCCTTCGCAATTTTAATCATACCCAAAACGGGATCAATAAGGAAGGAATTTCCGATATTCCCTGTGAAGAAAAAAAAGGCAATTAAGATAGAGGTATACAGAATTTAATGGATGACTGCTTATTTAGCTCTGCACTTAAACAGACATAGAGAGAGCCCAGAGACTATGAAAGTTTCTTAGTTTTGCTTGATAAACACTTGTTAACCTGTCTAGAAAGTGTTCTGTAATCAAGAGTTGGCAGTAATTCTAAGTTTACTTTGAAATACTGCATAAAATATAGTTAGCAAAGCCATCCAAGCCTTGAAAATAAATGCAAAACTTTTCTTTTAGCAAACTTAAATATTGACTGTAGCTGAAAGGAACTTAGATTCAGAAGTTAACATTAGTGGAATAAAAGTTACATTTTATAATCCAAAACAATTGGACTGTTTTGGACAAGAAAAAAAAGAAGGGTTGTAATGAAAAAACCCTTGTGAATCTTAATTGTTTACGCAAGTATTGTTTAAATCACTGTTGCAAAAATAAAGTTTTTGATGTGGACAAAGAGTTACATCTCTCCTAACTTCCTATTGATACACATACAAGTTATTCTCCATGATAGTATTAGAAGAAGAATAATGCCTGCTGAGAAGAACCAGCTGCCATTTAATATAAGCATTTGTTTGCTTCGAATTTTGAAATATACAGATGAACTACACTGCATACAAGAATCTGCTCAGGTATTAAATAAGTTAAATGTTAAATCTTAGCAGATCTAAAAAATTACATTACTAAAGCCATGATCTCATCATGAAAAAAAAATCATTAAGAACTTCTGAGTTCTGCACACAAGTAGGCAAGAGTGAGGTTTTGTGTTTTGTTTGGGTTTTTTTACTGTTGGGTTTTTTTTCTGTTGGGTATTTTTGGTTTTTTTTAGAGGAGACTCTAAACACAGTGGCATTCTTAGAATATCCCATTACAAATCTAAGCAGCCATTACAAGCATTTAAGGAATGTTCCTTCCATTTGCTTAGAATATCAATTATAATGCTTTAACCTCCCAGTAGAACACAATCCTGTAAAATAAACTTTACAGGTCTTGCATTTACTCCTACAAAAAGCTAGAAGAAAGGAAAAGAACAGCATGTAACTTCATTCTAGACTGCAGACGCACACATTTTTTCTTACCATTGTTTGGCATTCATAAAACAAGCACTAACAAAATGGGAAAGGCAAGAGAAAAATTTCATGGATGTTAGTGTCCTGCTTAGTAAATGTCACATTTCTAGAAATGACAGAAAAGCCTCATGTACTTTAAGCAACTAATGAGACACTCAAAAACATTCATTCTTTTCAGAGTATCATAATCACAGCTTTGTTTTAATACAGTGTTAAAATATGTTTTCATATCAAAATAGCACTTTGGGGAAGAAAAAGAAAATACTTACAGTAAACCATTCCTATCCTTCACACAGCAACTTAGGTAAAATAAAAAAAAAAAGCATCTGCACATACCACTTTGCATGCAATAGTAACTGAATAACTTTTTACCTGTTGTTCTCTTTAATATACAGTCTCTTATGTTTATTACTGGGATTTTTATTTTAAATTACTTTTTACCTTCAAAGTAGTACTTCACATGGGTAATGAAATTTAAATTACTTTTTTTTCCAGTCATGGTGTCTACAAAGCTCAGGACCTTGATAATGGCAGACTTGTATTAATTTAGACTTAATGGACTGAACCAAAACCCACTTCTGTCTGGTAAGTGAACTCTATCAATGTCATCCTATTTTCTAATATTAAAAATTGCCCTCATTTGAATCACATTGTTGTTGTCAAGTTCAGAAAGATACTCTGAGGTTATAAAAAAGGAGCAGTTCTTTCCTGGCCTGCAGTCTGAAAGGAGTCTTACTGCCAGACTGACCAACTATTAAGAAATTTTTCAAATATTTTCATAAGCTAGAACAGCGGTCCCACTACTAAAATCAGCCAGAGGGAAGTATGCAAAGCAACCTCTTCCTCGCTGCATTTATCAGAAAGTTTAACTTAAAAGCTGGGATTATTTAGGGGTTAGGTACATGAATATTTAAGTTATTTTCCAGCTCCCTACTTCTCCATTATAGAAAACATGAAAGCACTTGTCTCAGGCTCTTACTGTATTCATCAAATCCTTGCTTAGCCTATGCCACAAAAAATAAGACTTACAATATTAGAACGCATTTTTTAGACCTGAATGTAATGATTCTGTTATTTCTGAAGAATTACTCTTTTTGAGCATTTCAAGATGGTTTTTTCTTCCCCTACTACAAAATATTCCAAATTTTTCTAGAGGATAACATAAATAGCTAAAGGATGGAGATGAATATTTTTAGTTTTCTTTTAAATACCCTGAGAGCTGTATCTTCAACACATCTCTCAGAATATGGCACATAAACCTGCACCACCCCCCTTTTTTTATAGATATGTTTTTACATATCTACAGTTGAAAAAGTATCAGCAAGTTCAACGGACTGAAAATGTAAGAAAGTGAACATACCTGATTCAATAGAGTACACAATTTCTGCATTTTTTCCTTTGTCCTTATCTAATGCTGTAACCTGGAGTACGGCTGATCCAACAGCTGCTGACTCATACACTCGTCCTTCATAGGAAGGGCTGGTGAACCACGGAGCGTGATCGTTTGTGTCACTGACATTAATGATGATTCTGGCATAGTTGCGCTTCACAGGAACATACTGATCTCGAACCTGCAACAGTCAGCACAACACTAGTAATTAGCACTGTTATTTCAGTAGTTCACCAAACGTTGCTCTGGTTTTTGCTAAAGCCTTCTGTGCATAACCTTGGAGTCAGATTCTTTCTCACACAGTTTCATGTAAATAATAGCCAATGTTTACTTAACGGTATTTTCTGTTTTTCATTCCTTTTGTGATAAGAGAACTTTGATGAGCACCTTTTTTCTCCAGTGGGATTGAGAAGGAAGTGACATGTCCTCCAATCCCTTGTGCAGTTGAGACATGTATAAGACATGACATATGTAAATAATAAAAGTTTTTTCCCCTCCTTTCTGCTGAACCTGGCAGGTGTGAGAGCGTCTTTATTGTGTTTTCCCAGACACATCCAAATATTAGTAATGATTCAAGGTTCAATCAGTCAACAAAGACTGCATAAAAATTAAACATACAAATAAATGTTTGAATTATGAGGACAAATTAAAAAGACATTAAAAAGTATCTGTTTGTCACTGACAACAGAAGAAATCTCACACGTACTTACCATTATTGTGAGAATATGCTGGTTCATGGTCTCATGATCCAGTTTTTCTGAAGTATAGAGGGAGCCAGTTGCAGGGTCCAGACGAAATTTTTTAAGACTGATGGGATCAGTGCTGCCCTGAATAGTATAAATCAATTTATTCTTCTCATCTCTGTCTGTGGCACTGACTTGCAGAATTTCTGTCTCTGGTAAGGTATCCTCAGGTATAACAACGTCATATCTTGAGGCAGAAAACTGAGGCCTGTGATTATTTGTGTCTATAACTTTGATGTACACCTGAAATGATACAACAGGAAGGGGAAAACATAGATGGTATTTGGTAAAAAGAAATGAAAGGAAGATATTTCATTAAAAATCAGACCATAATACTGAAGTAATTCCACCTCAAGACAATTTTACTTTTCTGGGAGGAGGAGAGAGCCAAGATGTGTAGGGAAGAATGTCACTAAATCCAAATCTGCCTCAACTTCCCCAAAGTCAAACCAGAAATTTGTACAACCAGAAACATCTCACAGAGAATGATTTCTGTCTAAAACAAGACAAAAAAAAAATCCTTGTAATTTTGGAATTAAAAATTAAAAATACTCAATATGGATCCTAGAGTAGGTAAAAATCCTATTTTGGGGTACAAATTTACAATTTTAAGCAACGTTTTTTCAAGGCAGTGGATGCATAATAGTTCTCCTTGCCCTCACGTAAAAACAGTCCTCTTTCAGCTCCTTACATCTGCAAGCCTAAGCAAAAATAGAAGAGTGGCGGAATTCCCACAAAAGTGCATTACTTCGAAGAACTACAGGTGCTACAGTTCACTATGCTGCAGCAATGCAGCATGATTTCAGCACAGCTCACTGGTCACCAATGCAATTTCTATGAAGTTACAGTTAAACTAAACTCCACGATTCAAATTGCATCTTTGTCTGTATAATGTTGCTCACTGGAACCACACAAGATCCCTGCACCTCTATTTGCCTTTCACAGCATCCAAGTTTTGTATAAAAAGGGTAAGACGGATAGCCACCATCCTGTTCCTTCAACAGCAATAATATCAGACAAGTAACAGTAATGCAAAGGAATTGGCAAGTAGACAGCAAAGCTCCAGCAACACACAGCTAAATTCAAGTTCTTTATGTGCTGCACGTACAGCCATGCTTTTATCCCTCCAAAGGCTAGGTGCTTTGTATAAATTTGCTAAGGGCTATAAACAGGTTTTTAAAATAGGTACTTACAATATAGTAAGGGGAGGTAAATTTTTCTTTGAAGACACTTACTGCTTTCCATTGGTAACTGGTGGAGTGTACAGATGTAATTTAGACAAGGTACCAAACTCCGTGCAGTAGAAACTAAATGAGATGAATCCGGACGGTGGCAAATAACTAGGAAATGCCATACCTCTTGCTACAGGAAGAGGAAATGTCAGCCTTGCAAAACTAGCATCTTATGCTAAAACTGAATCATTTGGCACACTGATAAAATCCCTTGCAAGATGCTGCTATGGAGACTAAGGAGTTTAGTTTTGTCATGGATTAGAAAGAGATTAAAGAAAAGAAACAAAGAGTTGGAATAAATATTGACTTTCAGGGGGGAGAAATATTAATGGTAGGTGACCCAGGATACATATTAGGACAAGTTTTTAAATACATTAACTAAAAAATTCAATTGGAAAATGAAAAGCAAGAATAAGTCTTTTATCTTAAAAATGTGGTCTTTTTACATTTTCTTGATTAGGCAGGATGCAATAAAGCAACATAAGCACAGTTGTTAGTTTCTTTTTAAATTTTGTATAAATAAAATACATTTTAATGCCTCTTGAAAGAAGTAAGACAGAAGGGTCTAATACACTCACAAAGCATTTGAGTAAAAACAGCTGCTCACTGAACAATGGCGCTCAGGAAAATGAAAAATGATACCAAATGAAAATGAACAACAAATTTAAAAAAACCCCAAAAAACCCAAATAGCATGAAACTCCAATACTCAAGTCAAATCAAACTATAAAAACATTTTTGCATAAATGAAAGTTTTAAAGGCCATATACAATCACAGCACTTCATTAATGGATAGCAGGCTTTCGAAATTAACTCATCACGAACTTTTTTATTAAATTTCCACCCCCAAAAATTATTAAGGTCAGACTCAGAAAAAAAGCAAGTTAAAAGATAAGGTGTCAAATTCGATGAATTAAAATTAAAATTGCTATTTAAGTTCACGTCTATTTCTACTCCCAAATGAGGAAATACAGAAACTTATGTTAAAATTGGAAGTGAGAGGGTACGCAACTACAGAGCAACTCTGTTAAGTGAATCTTTGGAGCAGAAGACATGGCCACCTGTGCTGCTGGTACTACACAAAACAAATAAAGAAAAACAGCATTTCTACAATGGAGCACCACAAAAAATCCCGTGCAAACTAAGTTAAATGCCAGGAATGTAGTGACTGTAAAACCAGCATCAGTACCTGCAGGACTAACCATATATCCAACGAACCTGCTTAACTGAAAAGTGAGCTGTTGATTGTACCATCAGGATTTAGCATCAACTCTGGTATTAGCTAGCAAAGCAGTTAAAATGACACATGTTAAGGCAACATCCTCTGAAAAGTACTGTTGGGCTAAACAGATAAGGAGTTAGCTCCTCAAAATGTACAGCACTATTAAATATGAATTATTAAAAAAAATATTGCTAAGGAATAAACATAGTGACTCAGTCACTACAAATGGTTAGCTCAGGTATTCCATTACTTGTCACATTACTTGCTCAGGTTGCAGTTTTTCTCCACACTGGTAAACACAACTACAAATACACAATTTGACATACTAGTGCAATCATTTTAAATGTACATGAAACTCAAAGTTTATCTTAGACTCAAGTGAAAAGTGTTTTATCTGCATACTCTAGGATTAATTTCTCTCTCACTGAGGTTACTACTTTATGCACCTGCACATGTTCTGGTGGATGAGCATAATGTGACCCGATGGGCTCCCTTTTGGCAGCTTGCCTAACTGCCCACTGGGCTGCTTTAATAAGGGTAGGGGGAAGCAATTACCCCCTTCTGTTTGACACTCACTAGTGAGAATGTAGATCCACTACAGTTTTAAGGCCTGCAGTCCAGGAGAGATCTTGACAAAATGAAACAAATCCAATGACAGGTCATTTAAGTCAGTGGGGATTGAAAAGCCATCTGTCCACTGGAGGGGTGCAGGAAAGAGAGCTCTTCTCAGAGACGCACAGTGAGAGGACAGGAGGCAACACTCACAAGCTCCAATAAGAGAAAATACAACTAGGCACAAGAAAAAATTTTTTTCAAGGACAGTTGTTAAACACAAGTATAAAAGCAAGTCCAAGGAAGAGGTGTTGTGCCTTATCATCCCAGGGAGTTAGAACCTGACGAGTCACTGAAAAACTTGATCAACTTTGCAGTTTGCTCTGCTTTGACCAGGAGTTTTAGCTAGAACTCAGGGGCTCTTTCCAATGTAAACTATTAAATAAATTTACTAAGGAAACCCTACTCTCAAGTCAGGAATTCTTACTAAGGCTAAGAATGAGGATAAGTGACAGGTGCTAGATGTGCAATTACCTTTTAAACATAAGAGGACCAAATTGTCACGTGAACTGTTAAGACCTTGAAAGTTAAATGGAAAGCACTTGAAGTAATAATTGTGAGTGCAGTTTCTAAAGGCCCACACAGAAAAATATGGCTTAGTGTGTCTGAGAACAAAACACATGAAGAACCTGTGTTATTCTAACGTGACATGTAGCATAAAAGAAAACTAGCTATTGAACATCTCTCAATGAAATGGTAAGAGATTCAATTCAAATGAAATATGCTAATGTTATCTCTTAAGAAAGAGTTGTGCATGAAAGAGGCAAGAGGCACAATATAGAAAAGCTTGACATTAATCATAATAATGTGATCTTTGAAATAAAATGCTCTGGAACTAAAGAAACTGCACTCATTTTGCAAAGATATGTAAGGGCTGTGTTGCACAGCTGCCTTCTGCCCACAGATCCCACTAGAGAGCAATGCACACTGGTTATACAGAGAACAAAGCAGCCCAGGATTATTCTGAGGAAGGAGTTCAAATCTATTAATAATCTGGCAGGTGCAACTTAAATTTGCATAGGGATGAATTGATTGCTACTAAGTTATAGAGGAGATATGTGCCATTGACAAAACATACTCAATGCACAATATTTAAACTTAATGTTCCTTTAGATTCTTTAGTATCATTTTTCATTTACTGATTCTATGTGGAGTTTGAAATCTAGTCATCTTCCATAATTACATTATAGTGACATTGACATGTTTATAATAATGGGCATAAATAAAAAGTTGTATTATCCAGAGATACTCTAAGTTCATTCCAGTTCTAAATGTCTCCATAGAGCAGTGTAATTGCAAGCAAAAATGCATATTTCGTAAATGAAGATTATTCTATACTTCATTCCCAAAGTATCATATCCATATAAATTTTGCATAAAGCAAGATTCAGTATTCTGCAATAGCAAAGCAATAGGTAAAATGCTGCAATTAGCTGTAAACCATCTGAAGTATTACTTTCAATGAAGAAAACTGATAGACAGCAATGACTGCAAGTGGCTATAGCTAGAAACAGGATCTTTTCTTTTTGTTTTCCCCCTAAAATCAATTCAGTAGCTCATTCATTGCTACTTACAGTCTGTGAATAACCTTTGCTGTTTCAGTATATAGGTACACTGATTTGTGGGATTCAGTTATTTAGTTTTTGTATTTTTATTTTTAACCATAATCCTTTGAAGTGTGACACTAGTCATTTCTGATATCATGTCAAATACCACTACTGTAGGAATTTGTTTGTCCTTGCTTTGCCTCATGCATTTGGCATTTAGATGCATGCAAAATTCTAGTAGCCTCCACGCCTACTGTTGCTTTATTTTTCAAAAAAGCTATTTAACTGAAGTCCTAAAAGAGTCAAGTGCCCTACAGATGTTAATGGCCCAAGGCCAGCAAATGCTTTCCAGTTTAACGTCAGTTTCAATACACTGCTTTTACACAATAAGATTTTCATTTCTTGTGCCCCTTCCCTATTTCTTGCAAATGTCATTTTCCTTTTCAAATTAAATGAAAAATTACTTACTCTGCTGTTAATCAAGGTCTGTTAAATTGTTTACTGCATATCCAGTGTTTATAGCAATTACTTTCTAAGCTAAAAGCTCTGTGTGGCATATTGTTGTTCCTCATGCATGCACTCAGAACTCAGAATTTCTTTCGCACGTTACTCCATTTTAACTGTTTATCAGCTCTTAGAAGAATCCAATGCCACATGAACATCTAAAGTTTTATCATCAGTATTTCAGCAATGAGTAACAGAATTTACACACTGGCAGCCATAAATCACACCTTCAGTTCTGATTATATATCAACATTTTTAACCCCCTAAATTAAGCTTGATTTGAAATGCATCTTTTGAGTGATAGCCCTGAGGGTTATCTTGACAGACGAGTCCATTTGGGTGGGCCAGGAGTTATGGGGGAGATAAGAGAATCAATTACAATCAGGATCATGCACCAACAGTTGCAGAATTTGAACTAATCCACACTCCTCAGTCTATACACCACATTAAACATGAGACTCCAACAGAAACAGCATAACTTGTGCTTATCCCACAAGCAGGGCAAAAGGAAGACAACGCAAAGGAAGTCTTTGTGCTTGTTTTTACCACAATCTCTGATCCTGCCAAGCCTAACTGAGAGAGGAAAGGAAAGATGAAAAACAATCATAGAGAAAGCAATCATAGAAATGACAGACTCGAGACTACTACTCCAATTCTTCTGCAGAAGAGTGCTGTGCTAAATGTTTATAATGTTCACTTAGCTTTACAAAATGCTAAAATAACAAATTCATTTAAAGAACTTGAACAAAAGGTACACTGTGCACTTCCAAGAAGAACTAAATGAATCACATGACTCAGAGGAAGAGAAGGGGTGAGGGTTAAAGTAATTTTTTGACCTTCCAATTCTTGGTTATTCTAAAAGACAAAGCTGATTGTGGTTCAACTGTGACAGCTCAGGATGTCTGCATAAATTCAGCTATGCAAGGAGCAGCACTGGATAGGCTATCTGCATTCACCAAGGCCCCATATTAAGCCTTTACTAGTCCCCGGGCTACCCCAAATCACACTATATGATGGCATTTTTAACTGCATTTTTGGGAGGGGGAGAAGTATGTATGGAAAAGCCTCTCGCTGTCTTTTTGACTTTTAGCTGAATTTGTGTTTCTTCTATTTTTTTGTTTTAAGTAATTCCTGCCTTCTATCCAGCATTCTGTAATTGGTAGAAGTAAATCTGCTCAATACTTTTACTACAAGAAGGCAAATTTACAGCAGAATTCTCCAAACCCTTTATGGTGGTTATCAGCACCAGAGGCAGTGGCACCACAGCTATGATTGCAGCAAGTCCCTGCTGGGAAACATGTTGCTGTCTTTGAAGATTCATGGTCTAGAAAAACCACTTGCAACTGTCACCATTAAAGGAAAAGGCATTTTTCAAAGGAAACTGCTAAACTTGGTCACCTTCTACTATCAAATTTACTCTATTTGACCTGTCAAGCCTCCAGACATGCAGTCAGCTCAATAAAGAATCTGTTTAAAATCCTGAACGTTGACAAGAAACATCTTTTCCTCCAGCCAAAGGCAGAAGACAACATGTAAGACATTAGAAAAGATAATGGAAGAACGTATGTGCTGCACAGAAGCCGAACAAGAAGAAACTGCATTTGTAACACAGATCTCTATGTACAGAAAAGACAGCAGCAATGCACTTATTGCTCTTCGAGTGCCTGAGGGGTAGGTCAGTGATAGAAAAAGGTAATACAGACACATCACTGTCCAAATCCAACAGTGTTTAGTTGGTAAATAAAGCCTTTCCTTCCTATCTGAAAGAAAAGAGAAGCTCCTCTATGATCATGGCTCTATTCACACCAACCTTAAATAAACTGTACTTTCAAATATATTCAGGTTCTGGGCTGAGGAAAGAAACTAGATGGGAAAAATAGGTGGGATATACATCATAAACTACTTTACTATGAATTATTTCCAGTACTGTTACAAAAGGCTTCTGCACCTTCATGTGAATTTATTAGTCCAACTGCAAAGAATTGCCACCATCATAGAGCCTTAGTAAAAATGTGATTTTAAAAAATTGGTTTGTGTGCGGTTGCTGGTTTTTGGAGATTGTTTAGCAATTTCTACTTCCACCAAGGCTAAAATAAAGTATTTGGGACAATATAATGAGATGTTATAATCTAAACCTGTTTCTATATGTACATTATGCAGAAGAAGCAGCTCAGTTTCATAAAACATTACTTGGACATCATACAACTAGTCATCCACAGATCTTGCAGGGGGAGGGGAACCACAAAATTTTAAAATGGCTGTCTTTAAAATTCAAGTACAGCAAGTACAGATCAATTTATTTAGTGATTTTGGGGGAGCTGGGTAAAGAGGAGAAATTCAGGTAGTAGTATTAATCCTTTTCTTGTGAGAAAATCATGCATGCAGGGGCTTAGTTTCGGTTTTCATTTATTTAGCTGTAGGAACATGATATAACTTAAAAGCTGTTGGTTCAGGCTAGAGTATAGTAACACAAAACCTTCCACGTCAACTACCAAACAATACGGCTCAGTGAATATCAGAATTCACTTCTAATTTAGACAAAGTCCCTAATTTAGATAAACCATGTTCATTGTCAAGGATGAAAAAAACGGTAAGAAGAAAACGCAACACCTTCCCTACCCTCCAGCTACACACTCTTTCTATAAGTGCTTCATCAGAAAGTTCATTACCTGAGTGCTGATAGATCTGGTTCCATCTGTTGCTTCTACTGTCAAGTTGTAATTTGATTTCTGTTCTGCATCAAGAGGTCTTGCAACAATGATAGTTCCGGTGCCCTTGTCCACATCAAATCGACTGTCATAGTTGCCACCTTGTTCAGGAAATTGTGAGAGGGAGAAGTTAATAAAATGTATCATTGCTTCATTGTTTTCATGTATGATCATGTTCTGTCTTCCGATGCTTAATGAAGGTGGAACTATATATGCACATACTTATACATACATTTATTTTAAACACTTTGGGTTTTTTTCCTGGTAACATGATATGCTGCTAATAGATATTTAAAACTGAGTAGTTTTGGACAAAGTTGATTTGTCTGGCTCATGGAAAGTCAGCAGGTACATTCTTATTAGGAAGATTCTCTACTTAAAAAAAAATCCATGGAATTTAATGATTCCATATAGTAGGAAACTGAGAATTACTAGGCCAAATGCAGTAGTTCATTTTGGGCAGATTGTCAGCTAATAGGTGAAAAACATACTTTTTATTAAAATACATTAAAATCCTAAATCAGATGTACAGTCAAATTTTTGTCTTTTGGAGCAGAGTACGTATTATTATATTCATATACGACTACAGATAAGGCTGAAAAAGCTCCAGTACCTCCAAACGATTCTCATCTTTATGCTGAATATCTAAAGAATTCACTGTCTCACTCCTACTGCGATAGGCAGGATTCAGAATAGTGCTAAAGGTTTAAGTGCCCAATGTTTAAATATGGCCAAGTTTCTTTTCTGAAGCAAATTATCTTAATTTCCCCTGTGAAACTTTCAAATTACTCTTTGAAATATAGTTGAATAACTGTGTAGATCAATAGCTACACTCAGTTGCTTAAACATTTAATTGATCATCATCCTGCCACCCAGAGCAGACTGTCCTGAGAACACAATGTCCATTAAGTCCAAATACTATTAGTGATGATAAATACTGTCATTTAAATACAATTGCTTTAGACCTCTCAATAAACTGCCTGAAATGGAAGAATCAATTTTTATTTTGGTCAAGCCAGTGCTAGATATGGCAAACCAATTTCTCCTAATTATGGGCATGTGTTTTTCTAATTATATTTCACAATAGCAGATAGCATTCAGATTATCATCTGAGTGCCTTTTTTTTCTTTAACAAGATTATACATGCCAAGCTTTGCAAATCACTAAATGCCTTTTATGAAAAGCCAAGGTTAGAATTGAGAGGGTGAAGTTCCAAAGGTTGCAAATTTGAACTTAGTCCAAGAAAAAAACAATAAATACTGAAATGGGGCCCCATTCACATGTAAAAAGGATTTCACCTTTAGAAGGTTCCACTGCATGACAAACATATCAGTTTAGGAAAGATGAGCTGGATTCTGCTTCACTGGATTTGAGATATTTGATAATGACCAATATTGCATGATTTTTCTAGTTCAATTGAAAGCCAACTCCTCTTACTGGCCCAGTAGCAGTTTCTGAATCACTCAAATGGATAGAAACTGGACAGCATGAAAGGCAGCAGCTTTTTTCTTTTCTTAACAGATGTACACAAATTTTTTTAATGGGCTTTGTGCAGTATGTCAGTTTTAGAAGGTGAATCTAGTTTTTCCTTTTAGAGCTGGCAGGCAAAACCATTTTCTCAGATGGCTCAATGAAGTCCTCTACATTTAAGGGAAGAGTAAAGTGAATGGGTATGAATTGGTACAATCAGTTTTCCTGACACAAGGACAAGCTCTCTAACCAAAATTTTTCCCTTCTTTACCAAGAAAATCACCAGGGCCTTGCCTATATTTGTAGTATTAGTGATATCTGGTGATCCGCTGAAGCAGAACTCAACCCAAACTTCTGCATCTAGTACACTGAAAGTGTAACAGCAACAGTTTTGGCCAAAGCCAAGACTGGATGCTCAGAATTGATGCTGTATAAATGTAATGATGACAAAACGAAACAAAAACGAACCTGTCACAAATGCAACCGTGAGCACTTTGATTTCCGAAGGGTTAATAAAATAAATAGTTTATAAATGTACGCTTTCATTTCAGATCTCATAATCTGGTAATAAATTATGTGATCTCAGCAGATACCTTCTGCTGTACAGTTCAGGTCACAAGCCATCTGTAAGATGTAAAATACTTCACTAGCAAGCTTGTCTCCTGGCTCAGCCAAAAAGAAAGAAAGCATGGAAAGCAAGCACAGAACACAAAGGAAAGCTGTCAATCAAATTCATTCATGCTATTAGAAACAGTAAAAGAGGGTAGTAAAGTGAGCACCTGTAAGAGTAGCCCATAACTTCACAACATGATCACATACCAAACTTTCTGAAACACTTTTACTAAGAAAACCATCAAAATAAAATGTTTATTTTACAATGCTTGGAAAGGTATGCTCCTTCCCCACAGAGTTTTCTGTATATGTCTTTCTAAAAAGGGCAGGAAAAGATCATTCACTTTCTGCATTAGGCATACAATAAAAATATGTACATAGCCAAACTGTGCTGCACACTTAGAGGGAGCAGATCAAAATAATACTATCAATCGGAATTCTATTCAGATGTACACACTGTTCAGAGTGCATAGCAGTTGAAGGACACTAAGAACAATAGAAAAGTACATCCCCAATCAAATTAACAAATTTTGCTAATAGAAGGCCAGAGAAAACATCACTATTGTACTGCGTTCAAACGCCCAAAACATCTGAGGCCTCTTCTATCTACTCTCTTTCATCTCCAGGAACTGCTCACCTTTTTGTGGCCATGTCACTTTCTTAACCTTTCCTTTAATGGACTCATTTTGGTCTACAGGTATTTCTATTTGCTGTTGACTGGATAACCCTAATTTGAATTGGAGTACATGATACCTTCTCGTTTTTCCTGCTCACTTCTTTTGATACTTTCTGCTTTTCTACTCCCATATCTATGTGTGTTTGAGTCTGGGAGAACAGTCAAAGAGCAGCCTCAGTTCCAAAATACCCCTAATGCAGAACTTTGCTCTGATGAGAATGCAAGAAATCATCCTTAACTTTTTAGTCCCTCTACACAGTTGTACAGATCTGTAACCCCTAGATTTGTCTAAATGCCAACACTTTTTATTCAACTATAATCTATTTGGACAGGAACGTTTTTTTCAAGAACACATCAGAAAGAATCATTTAAAAATTCTATGTAAGTATTTAATGCATTAGCAATGATTATCAATATCATCACAGGTCGTTCATGCATGAAGCATAATTTTAGGGAAGAACTGTATCTGTTTGCACGTGCTTGAAAACATTTTGAAAACACGCTCAAGTATTTGGCATTTATATATATTCCTGCTACATGTGTCAGTTTCATAAACTTTATTTTTAACTGTTGCTGTTCTCAGCATGGCTCAGGAAATACATACCAGCAAAACAGATGTTTAAAATACTTAAGTTACTGAGAAATAATTTAAAATATGCTCTTCCCAGCAACTTAACACCATAACCATGACTAAAATTTTCAGTAGTAACCAAGATGAAAAAGATCCTTCTCTCTCTTGTGAATGTAGTAGAAAAATCACAGTCTGATAGACTGACAGAAAGACTTTACTTAAGACTAGAAGCAGTTCACTACAAGGCACATCTCCTGAAACAAAGCTATGCCATTCTCCTTGATTCTAACACACTTGACACAAAACAGAACTTGGTTTTACTATCAGCTATGCAGTGAACACTGTGTATTACTGGTGCTCAAAGGCTAGTGGCTAAGTCTAAACTTCAAAAAAGTACTATTAATTTTGTTACCATGACATCAACATATAGTCATATTACTGGTTAGAAATCCCCTTTCAATGGCAGAGGCTAAGATATGATTTAGTAGAAAGAATATGTAGAGGAAGAAGATTGCTGGTGTTAGGAATATTGCAAGCTTTCCTTTAAGTACTGAATCAAAGGACAGCAAACTGAGAAGCAGCCCAGAGCAGAAGAAATCCGTGTAAACAGTATAATCTCTCTTTAAGTGTACTATCCTGATCTGCAGAAAATCAGAATTTTATTTCCTTTCCTATCATACAGCCTATGAGATTGACCTCATTAGTTTTAATTTCAGTGACACAATATTCACAAGTCATTTTTAAAACTGCAACACAGCAGATATTTTGCAACTTAATTTTAATCTTTGATACAGAGTGGCATTGATAAAAATGAAATAATTTTGACTTATAAAATCCACATCTGCATTTAAAGAATGTCAAAATCTTGCATTATTTAGAAGAGTGATTAAAATCAAGCTGCAGCGAGCCCTACAGTATCTCAGACTCCATGCATTTGTTTCTAATAATAAAGGCCCTTAAAGAATCCTTACCCGTTATGTCAAACCAAAGTGGTGTTCCAAGAGGTTCAACAGCTATTACACCAATCATGTGAGCAACTGGGTCACTTTCCATCACCGTAAAAGAAAAAAATGATTCCTCAAAATAAATAGGCTCTGTGGGTGGGACAGGCTTTGGAATCCACTCTATGTAAAGCCGCGTAGTTGAAGATTTTTGTGGACGACCATTATCTACAGCTTTAATCTGTGAAACAGACACATCTTTTAGGCTACAGGATCACATAAATCATTATGTCACATAAATAGAAAGCAGTAATAAGCTCCAAGCATGTTTGCTCCTGTGAGATATTTCCAAAAAGGTTAAGTGTCTCTCAAAGTGCCACTTGCCCTTCATTATCTGGGCAGCAAATGGAGAAAAAGTATGCAGCACCTGATAGCAGCACAAACTGTTACCATAAATTCACTTTTATTTTGCTTTCTTCCTGAAGGTGAGTCAAACTGATTGTTTATGTTCCCTCATGACATACATTATCTGTCAAGTTCTGGAAAAGAACAGCAGTTCTTGATACACAATACAAACATCTGAAATAATCCTTTAATAAAAACCAAACAAACGCACAAAACAATACTTCTGGATTTGCTGAAGCTTTCTTCCTTCAGATACTGCAGTCACTCACCTGACAGCTACTGAATAAGAAATGAACAGATAAAATAACACTTTACATATTCATCATACACAAGATTTTCACTCACTGAGAGGATATCGTAGTCCCTTGCTACAGAAAATTTCTTTGATGAAACCACTCCAGTTTTTGGTTCAATGAAGAATTTCCCATGTTCATCACCATCTTCAATGCTGTAGGAGATCTCTGCATTGGGGCCTTCATCTTTATCTGCAGCAATAACTCGATAGATCGGCTCTCTCCTAGCACTTCTCTCTCGCTCCGGCTTACCACGCTCTGGAAGCCGAATTTTGTAAAATTTTTGCAAGAATTGAGGTTTGTTGTCATTCTCATCTAAGACCTTCACAATCACCCATGCAATTGTTGATTTTGCAGGAGTACCGTTGTCTGTTACTGTTACCTGTTTTTATCAAAAAGGGTAAAATTAGAGCTCAAACACGGTCCTTCCAACAATGCTCCTCCCTAAATGATATCTTCCTACAACTGCCTAAACAACCGTAAAGTTACCCTCTAACTTCAGTTAAAGCAGCTGCCTAAAGCTATTAGGTGAGTATTTACAAAAGGCACTACAAAAGTATACTCAGCTATTATCTTAATACTTTGACTCATGAAATGCAAATATTCACGCTCATCTGTAACAGATGGTATGATTTTCACATATATGAATACCTGCTCCCTTTAGTACTTGTAATGGAACACCACCACACACCTTTCAGTTCACAAAAAACCCCCAACCAAACCTAATGGGAAAACCAAAGCATATCCCAAATGAGGAAATTACAAAGGGTATGGGATAACACGTCCAATAACATAAAATAAGCATTGCCCTGAACCAAGCAAAAAGAAAGGCAAATGTGAGAAAAATCTATTTGATTTGAATGCAACATCAATTTTGAAGGCTTTACTGACATAACAAAGAGAATCCTAAGACATAAGAGAATAAAATGAAGCTAATCTAAAATAACTGCATAAGAAAGTGCCAACTGGCACTCAGAAAACACAAATTGGGAATAAAAAAATGCGGCATATTAGTTACTAGTATGTAAGCAGAAGTGCAATCAAAGATCAAATTTAATAGCAAAAAGTAATAAACCCTCCAACCCATCTGGTCAACATTTCAATGCTCAATTAATTAGCCAGATGCTCAGCACTTGGGTCATAATACTGTCCACCATTCTGTGCATTTCTGGGTTTCCTTCCAACCTATTATCACAGTTGTAAACATAAAACTAACACATAGGAAAACTGGTACTCTAGGCTGGGCTGTCTGTCAGTATTGCTCTGTAGTTAAGAGTTCCTCTGCCAGATACATCACAGACTTTTAGTTAAAACTTTAACAACCAGCTGAGATTCAAAATGAACAAAGAATTAGAAATTACACCAGCAGGCAATAAATAATGTTCCAAACTAAAGAGCAATGAGCTTAAACTGCTATTTTATATAGAATGATGAAAGCAGGAAGATTAATGTACCATTACGTGACATTGTAATCCTAAAAATAAACTTTCTGAGTTCTGTACATGTTAGCTTAAGGTTATAAAGTTAAGCTTAAATTAGCATGACTGCTAGCAGACAACTGCCCATAACATTACACCGTGAGTGTGACCTCTGGCATAAGTTTTGTCCCAGAAAAAGTAGTGTGCACACAAACACACACACACGTCGCTTAGCTGCAGCCTGAGAATTCATACAATTTAGACACAATTTTCAACAGGCAACTTCGATGTGGCCACCCTGTTCCAGGGATAAGGTGTAAGCAAATCAAAGCAGTATGTGCCATGTGGCCTCAGGATCAGAAAACAATCCACAGCTCATTTTGTTTACTGTATAAGTCTCATACAAAACCCAGTATATAATATAGAGAATTGAAAGTCCTGATATACCAGTTTTACAACCAATACACATAGCAGTGGTCAAGAAATAAGATATAATGGACATGAAGTGCTTTTGGAAACTGAGACAACCAGATTTGATGAGGCAATTTCAAAAGAGAATTATATAATTACTTTAAAATTTACATGGAACGCTGTGTCTAGTACTAAATCAGATTTGCCATTTAATTAATTTTGTTACTATTACTTCTAGAAACACACTGTAGGGGAAATTCTGCCCCATTGCTACTTAGGTACAAAGCGCTCTTCTCAAAGCTGATACAGAAATGAAAATACCAATAAAAAAATTGGTCCAACAGCTGCATTAATCCAGCTTGCAATGCACCAAAGGGATAGAAAAGGCCCAGGAAGACTTCACATATACTTCAATTATGCAAAAGGATAGTTTGTGCTATCAGGGAATAAATACATTCATCTCCAAGTCTCTGCAGTCACTGCATTCCTACTGAAACACCTTTCTAAGGATTTCACAAGTTTTGAGAGTTGCTTCTCTGTCTTCCACATTAATTTGGCCAACTCCCATTGCAGTCTTTTATCTATCATCCAGGACAAGAGACACAATAAACATTCCAGATAAATCTTATGACATAAGGATCACTGTGAATATTAAGTCTTCACTACAGGTGAAGTACCATGCCTTTACACTGCTTGACAACATTGTGAAACTGGATGACTTAAAGTTCTGTATGTGTTTCCCTTTCATGCTGTTTGACAGAGAATGAGAAAAGCTCTTAAATAAACTCCAGGCAGTCAATTAAATGTAGCTAAATAAAAGCATTATGTCACAAGTGCCATGCCCTTGGACTCCAGCTCTGTAATGCATGTCTTGCAATTGATGTGACTGGTAAATATGTTATGCAGAAAATAGGGCTACTCACATACCATCCTTTTGTATTCTCCATATTATAAAAACACTCTGCACTTCTTTTTCAGAAGCCTATACTCAGCAAAAGTTAGGCTGAAACAGCTATTCCAATAATTATACAGGAAGATAAAAAGAGGAATCACATTCCTTTTAACAATCATGCCCTTTGTACCACTTGAGTGAAAATCTTTGTTTTGAGATATAGAAAAAAAATTTGCATTCAATCTGTACCTTTACTCTTTTTTACCAAAAAAGCCCCAACACACTGTTTTTATAAGATAAGTGGTTATCTGTATTGCAACCTAATGAACATAGAAGTAAATTACTTCTGAAATCCAGTTTATTAAATTCTTCATATAGTAATCAAGCCTGGCAAAATTATTTCTCTGTAAACGAGCAATGAACTTACAGTCACTGTTTTTCAGCAAGCTAAATAAATTATTTACCTCCAGTATGTGCTCTCCCTGCTGCTCTCGATCTAGTTTTCTGGATGTGGTTGTAATTAGCCCTGTAAACGTAAGAGAATAATTAATCAGATCCTTCAAGAAAACCATCTGAATGAAGGTTAGGTTAAATCAGCAGTTACTGATACCCTCAATCTCAATTTCTTCTTAGGTGGCCACTTCCATTTTTGTAGAACTTATGCTTTCATTAAGGGAAGAGGTGAGGGGTTTCCAATCCTTAAAAGCTGTGAAAATATTCTTTGCAATCTGAAAACTAAGCTGTTGTAACACTTAAGACAAACACAGTTCAGTGTTCCAACACATCTGTGCATGTTGCATTTCTGACAGAAGTAATGAATGTAATCCTCCCACATGAAATCTTGTTTTCAGAGGGCATTCATACGCATTTTTCAGAGAGTGCTGACAGACGTTATCTGAATTAATTACCAATCTCTTCAGGAGAAACACCTATTTGTATAATTAGTGGTAAGGGCAAAAGAAGGGTAACCTGAAGAGATGCAGTAATAGTGGAAAACAGAGCAATTTGTGTGTTGGCTCAATTTCACAATGACAAGCAGTCAAATAGTTGCTGTTGACAATAGCAGAGAACAACCACAAGTTTTTGATGTATGATGTTATATTTATCACAAGACTTTGATACCCTCCTGATGCAAGATTAGGAAGGCGTGATAGGTTTTGCTTTAAATGAAGGAAGTCAAAGAGTAAGAGGTAACAAAAAGACAGAGAAATCTAAATACTGAAGGATCTTATTTGAATTAATTCTCCCTAAGAGTTCAGAATTCTAACTATTGAGTTTCATGAAAAGTAAACTTGGTCAACTCTCAATTATAGTGGAATGATTTGCTCTTGTGTGAGTTAACTGTGCCATGGATGCAGCCACAAGAGAATTCAGTTTCTTTGCTGCACAAAAGCCATTAACGTTTTTGCAGGTACAAGCTGGCCCCACAAATACCATTGCTGTGTTCACATGGGACTGAGCCTGTGCCAGTAAACCTTGCTAGACCCAACCTGGCCCTGCATGAAGCAAACAGCAAGGTTTGGATTTGCTCAGCTTAAGCAACTACTGATCAAAGCATCCCATATTCTCCAACGCAACAACACAGAGGACACAGCAATGTCAGGAGATATTTTATCCAACTATCCCAGCTTTTGACAGTGAAAGGAAAGCACTGCCATCTTAATCCTTAATTGTCAAACTGGAAAACGGGGAAGCAATTACCCAATGAAGGATGAAATAGAGATCAAAATACAGGCCACATACTTCATGTTCCATTTTCCAGGTCTAGTGTAATTTTTTTATTAAAATGGCCTTATGTAAGAAAAATTAAAAACCACTCACAAAGTTTTCAAAGCTGGTTTGCTACAACAAAAAAGCCTTCAATTTTGTCTCTCAGCTGATGAAAAGCAGAGTACGCAAGAAAAGCAATAAAGACTTCAATTTCACTTAAAAGAGAAAGGCCAAGAGAAACAGGGTTCTATACCACAGGTGCATAGCTACTCAGTGCTTCTGACAAAAACAGCTGTAGTCTACTTATACCAACAAAATAGACAGCCTGTACTAAATAATACGAACAAAACCTATATAAGGTGATATTACAGCTGTAAAATGTTCAAACAACTGTTCTCAAAAAACAGATAGTGCAAATAACAGCTGTTTCAATTACGGTCAAATCTGCCCTTGTTTTTCCAGCAATTTTGTTTGCCATCGTATCAAATCCATTCTTTATCTAGTATTCTAGACAACGGTGTGTCATCTTCTCCTGCTTTGTATTTTTATGCTTTTACAGCACACAGAAGATACATCTGCTATTGTTAGGATACATCTTTTGGTATTATGAAGTTAGTTGTCCCTAGTTACAAAGAAAGAGGGAATGAAAATTAAAACATACTAAAACCCCAAACAAACCAAAAAAAATAACAAGGAAAAAAAGTTGCATGATTACTGTGAATTTAGGAAGGGCGGGGGGAAAAAAGAAAATGATGTGAAAGCTGTCTATTAACCTTCTTGAGGTAATATTTTCACACAGAGATTACAGCGCCGTGAACAATGACACCTGAAAATATTTATTCTCACATATTCTAAAAAGCTTTACTTTCCTGGCTATGTCTGGGCAACACATTTTCTTTTCACGTGCTCTAGGTAAACAGAATAGGACTGTTAATTGGAAGTGAACAAGTGGCACAGCCAATGCCTCATCTGCTTCCTTCCAGCAGAGGGACTTGCAGGTGACTTCAAGAAACACAAGTTTCTATTGAGTACCTCTGTAGAAAGCCAGCACAAACCCTCCCATGAAGCATTAATCTCAAGGCTCACCACAGTTACAAGAGAAAAGAGTAGATTGCAGCATAGCCACTAAGGAGTTAACTGCTGAACAGCTGGGTTGAGGATGGGGAAAATCTCAAAAAACACAGGAAAAATAAAGCAATCCAAGCAGAAATATCTCATAATGCTTGCATTTCCCTGAGTAGTCAATAGTTAGTCTACATCCTCTGACAATACTAAGATTCCATCTCTCACAGCAGCGGCAAGTAGAGAATTACATGAGATAAGACAAATGGCCTTTCAATAGCTTCCTATCCATTTTTTTTGTCACCAAGAGCCATGAAGACTGGTGCCACCCCTAGAAATAGCAACTAATACTTGGAGGAAAAAATATCGAACAAAAAACAATTCAAAAGGTTTGCTGGAAGTACTCAAGACAAAATTCTACCATGTATCACTACCTTACATACTAGTGATTGTTAATGGAAACCTTGTTCCAGGTAAAATTCCTGTTAATGAAGTTGGTCAGTACAACTCAAATGGGTAAGCAGAAAAATACCCTGCAAGAACAAAGTATGTATGCTTTGAGCTGTTAAAACCTCCAGTCTTTTCAGCCAAGCATGCCACACTTCTGTTAAAACACTTCAGACCAATAACAGAAGGGCTTAGTCTTCACCATATATATCCTGTATATTCAGCAGAAACTAATGCCAACAAAGGAAATGTAACACTTCTGGATTTAGAATCACACACACATGCATGACATTCTTTTTATTTAACTCTTTACTGCTAGACACTTTCCTAAGTGCAAATTTAGCTTCAGTGGGGTGTTTCACTTCAGCTTAAGACTATAAAAGGTTTGATTATTGCAGTCACTAAATTTTTCTATTTTTGCCAAGTTTTTCTATATTACACAACATTTAATACTGCACCAATGGATTTTGTCCACTGTTGAAGGGCTTTTCTGAACTATGGCAGTGATAATAAGGTCAAGTGTTCCTATGCACTGTGATTGCCTGTTAAGAGGGCTGGGAAGAATCTTTGGATCTATTGTAAGCTCACTCCCTGCAACAAAAGCCACACTCTGCTCCGTTCTTAAGTTTTTTAGATTGAGCTCCTTCTCTTTTCTGTAACACTCTGTATATATCCTCGCTGTGCCCCTCCCTTTACAAAAATAAATGCATGACCACACTTTTGCACACACCACATCTCCACAGGAGTGACAAGTAAAAGATTTTAATCAAACCCTGTGTAAAACAATCAGTTTTGAAATCCTTGTTATGAGGTGGGGAGAATGTGTTTATTACTGAATGAAATAACAGCACCTATGAGAAACAGGTCACTGTGACAAACCAGTCTATTTCAAAGCTAAACTGACACAGAGCATTGTGTCATATTCTTGCATTTTCGTTCTGCCTCCTTTTATCCCCCCCCCCACCCCTTTCCAAAACTGACAGGAACAATAAACTCCAGTAAATAACATCACTGATTATTATTTCACCTAAAATCAATGTCACTATGGCAAGATCGGTCAGGCATTCCTGAGAAATGCAAGTTTATAACACAGATTTCTAAGATGATGAGGAGGAAATGGTATCTCTAGTGAATGGGTGCAATTTTTGTATTTAGTAATATTTTAAAAATTGCCTCAGAAACACTTTCACAACAGCAACTTAATAATTTAGAGAGTCTTTGGATAAATCTGCATTCAGATAAAACTTACTTCAGATTTTTATTTTAAATAGTAGCAAAAAAAACATCCAAAAATGCTACTAACAGCATACAATTATTTAATATAAAAAAACGTGCTACACTTGGAACAGAAATTAGCACCAGAGATCAGATATTAGCAGAGATTTATTTCACCTCAGTTCACAGCTACATCACATTACCTCTGTTTCTAAAAACTAGCACATCAACAAGAATTTTCATTCAATGTTGAAATGGCAATATCTTTAAAAAAACATAGACTATTAGGTGGGCAATGTGCTAAGAATCATGTATTACCTATCTTTATGGCAAGGATGATATCAGTGATGAAAGAAGTGGCATCAGAAAAAGTGGTCTTTGCAAGGCGAGGAGGAAGGCTCAAAGTTTTTATCTTGCTCTGTACATATCATGCATTCCCATGCATTTGTGATTTCACAAGTATCTGCAGACCTTTTAACTGCACATTCAGCTTGAGATGATGAAGATTCTTGAGCTGGGAGTTTGCCTGTAAGACACGGCTAACCTCCTGTATTGGTTTGGCAGGGCCTGGTTTTGGATAGTANGCTTCCAGGCTGGAGCAGCCTGTCCTTGGAGGACTGCACCCCGTGGGGAGAGACCCACGGCACAGCAGTTTTGGGAGGGCTGTGTGCCCGTGGGAAGGACTCCCGCTGCAGCAGTTTTGGGAGGGCTGTGTGCCCGTGGGATGGACTCACACCGCAGCAGTTTTGGGAGGGCTGTGTGCCCGTGGGAGGGACTCACGCTGCAGCAGGTGCGGTTTGGCTGCTGCCCGTGAGAGGGGACCCACGCCAGGAAATTCATGGAGAATCGTCTCCCGTGGGAGGGACCCCACCGCCTCACAGGGAAGGACTCTTCTCCCGGAGCAGCAGAAGAAAATCCTGGTGATGGACTGACCAAAACTCCCCTGCCCTGCCTCCCTGTGTTGTCAGTGGGAAGGAGAGAGGGCCTGAGGGAGGGCCTGGGGGAGGAGGTGTTTTAAGGGCTCATTTTACTTCTCATTACCCTCCTCTGATTCTGTTAGTAATAAATTTTACGTAGCAACTAATGTTGAGACTGTTTCACCCTTGAAATATTTCTCCCGTTCTCCTTATCTCACCCATGAAGCCTCCATTAACCCTCTCCTCTTTTCCCTCCTTTTGCCCAGCTGTGGTAGGGGAGGGCGAGCAAGCGACTTTCATGGGTGCCTGGTGTTGGGCCAGTGTCAAACCACAACATCACCAAAATGAACCAAAAGATTTAAGCAGATGCCACGTGTACTATGCTGCCTCCAATGAGTTTGAACTGATAGGCTTAATTTGAATTAGTGTAACACTATTTGAATTGCAGCATAGGAAAAGAAATACAGTTTCTCTGATCTTTGAATGCATTGGCACTGAAGAATTAAGGACATATACGAAGCAGCTAAAGAATTTTTTATCACTAACTTCAACAGATACAAGCCATAAACTAAATATCAGGGAGACCAAATTTGGTCAATGTGTTTTTTGTCCTTTGTGTTAAATGCAGACCATAACAGACCAGCAGAAATGGCTTCTCTGTACTACATCAGTCAATTATCACTTAAACTCTCAGTCATGATTACTGCAACTTAGTCAATTCTTATTTTAGCTCTCGCTCCCCCACTTCAACCCCAAAACCAACAAATTACTAGTGAATATGAAAGAGTTTTCTTTTTTAATTTTTAACGTATTGTTATATCTTCAGATCTGTTTACGATGTCTTAATATGTACATCAGTCAAAGATTTGAAGGAAGTATGGATTTTAAATTCACATGTGGCTGTAATGGTATTCACGTTAACTACTGCATAACGCAACCCAAAAGCACTAGGCAAATTACAGCAAATATTCTGTAAGTCGAAGACCAATTATGTCTCTTCAAGCGATAGAGATACAGTCTCACTTCAAGGCAGGGTTTCCTATTAATCTTCCTCATTTAAGAAATAGTGTATTATATCCAATTCAAGACAACTTTCCCTTCTAGACAGAGAAATATATCTTTCTTTTGTATGACAGACTAACAAGTTCACTGGAATCAGCAGTTCCCTCCTCACAGAAGTACTTGGTGTGATCAAGTCATGTCTTAGACATCTCTCATAAAACAGTGAGCGTCAAGTTTCACTGTCTGAAAGATCTCTTATGACATCCTTTTAAACTGCTTCCAATATCTCAGCACTTTCCAAACTATGAACAAAATGACTGAAAACACAATAATCCATGATTATTTCATCACCGACACATGAAGACGGCAATTTTTTTTTCAGTCTTTTTTCAACTGATTTCAAGTTAACTATGTTTTACACCTAACTTACTTTACAATCAATGACCATCAGAAAAGACGCACATTTTGTTTCTAAAGATGTTCAGATAAGCTTTTTGGCAAGACTGTAGTCAAATCTTGTTTTCTACGCAAGCGAAAAAAAAAGGCTTCCCAACCAAAACAAATGAACAGGTTAATAAGAACAATAAAAATTATTAGCAGAGGCTTTGAAGAACAGATTCCAGCTTTGTAGCTGGCAAAAAATACACTCTGGGTCTTACTAGCCATGTAATGAATGATGATGACTATAAGCTAGAAAGTATAATATACCACCATTTTCATACATTACCATGAAGGCAGACTGCTGAGTTAAAAAAGAAACAAGATAGTGCCAACAAGCTATCATACTGGAGCAAGCATATCATAAAGGAACTGAACTTTGGTTTATATAGTCTTAAAGATAATTCCTTAGCAATTTCACTTGTTTTTCATTCCTAAACTCTTCCTTGTTCTAAGCACCTTAATAACTCTCATTGAAACCAGCAACAAAATTGTCACCAGTAATTTTCTAATGCTGAAATAGGATTGTAAATATACAGTCCCAAAAGAAACTAGGAATCTCATTTACAAGCACCTTAAATGGCTGCAAATGTCTCCTCTGCTCAAGAACAACACCTAAAAGCAATCGTTACTGTTCTTTCAATAAAGGCTGCAAAAATGATGCCACTTTTCAAGAAAAACTGAGAGCCTGGATTCCTCTTTCAATTCTCCTAGCCATATACTCTCTCCATTAGTTATGCTATTGCTTGCTTGTTCTCTCTGGCATCTTGAATTTTACCTTTTTTTTTTGCTATGCAGTTGTTTAGGTAGAACAAAGATTCATTCCGCCTAGCAGAGCTCACAGCCTGTGGCTAGCAGACTTTTCTGGGTGGTCTAAACGCACTTTTGGGGCTAAAGGACTTATTTTCCACTTCTATATATAAACTTTCTGTTCAGGGTAATTACAAAAATGAGTTACAATACCCTGGCTGTAGAAAAATTAAAATGGAGACTTACTGCAGTACAGTGATGAAATCACTATTCTATTTTTGTTAAGTATAGCATGATGGCACTCAACTAGTACAGTCTTTCACAGTTTTAGTGCCTTTTCCCCTTCAATTCTCATATGCAGCAGTTCAAGCAAAAACCAACAGGACACTCCCACAGTGTACAGACACCTAAGTAAACTCCTGGCTGAAAAGTCTGAAACACATTAAGAACTATGCACTCTATTTGTTCTTCAGATCACCTTTTCTTTTTACTTAGGTACTTCCTTATTCCTGTTTCAAATGCTGGTGCATATGCTCTGGATTTCATCCACAAAAAAGACTGCTGGCACATTTGTCCCAGATGAATACTTCTTGCCTTTTGAATGGTACTCCATGAAAAGTCAAGCAGTAATTGAGATCTCAGTCCTACCCAAGTCAGGACTGCATCAAACAGGGGGTAACACCCTGTCCATAAGGGTGTATTTGTGCAGCACATTTATTGAAGTACAGTAATATCACAGAATATGCTGAGTTGGAAGGTACATACAAAGATCATCAAGTCCAGCTCAGTGTTTATTAGCCTGTTGCTTGTTACCAAGACAGACTGTAAGCTTTGTATATAGGATCAAAAAGTAGGTTACTTCATCCTATGGCTAATATTTCATACCACCAGGCACCATGTTTATCTATAACCAGGCAATTTAACTACTTCGTCTTACTACTACTCTAACGTGTAAGTGCAAGGTGCACATCTGAAGTTGAGTCACTTACCTGAACTATTTGAACAGCATCCTGGAATTTGCTGAGCAGAATACTCATTAATCTTATTTGTGATTTCAGCATGAAGCAAAGACAAGCAACCCACCAAAGATGATTTATGTATAGCATAAGGAAGAAAATATAATTTACATAAAACATCTAAGCCATCCAATCCGACAAACACTGTAGAACTTCCATTTCAACTAGATTTCAAATGAAGTGTAAAATCTGTGTTTAGTGATCATATAATTGTAGAAAATTCCACAAATGTATCTAACTAAAGTAAAACCATGTAGTTTTGTGTATCGTAATTAGTCACTGACTACATTATTTTTAGCCTGGATTTACTAAGACAGGGGTATTAACTTCTTCTGCAGTAATTTTTTAGTAGTAAAATTATTTGGAAAGTAATGAAAATGACGATATAAATAACAACAAACACCCAAATAGCTACATTAAAAAAATAAACTCTTTTCTATGATCCTATGAGCATTCTGAGTGCTTGAAAGCATTTAGGGTAAGTCCAGTTTCACTGTCATTCATATTCTTTTGCTACTTTCTGTCATACAGAAGATAAAATCCAGAACTGTAAGTCAAAAGGAGTATAAGATAAAATCACAAAGAAATGCATTTAATAAATAATAACAAATAACAAAAAAACCCACGTATGGTTATTTTAAAGAAACCATTCTAGAGGAAATGATACATTTCCTCTAGAATGAACTTTGATCTTACTATCAACAGAACACTATAAATTTTTGTTACCTTTTTGCTTACTTTCTGAAAATAGTCTTGCCTTCAAAAGCCACACCAATTCAAAACTCAAATGCCTTCAGTAATTAACTCCAAGTTACCTGATGTCCATCACTCACTTCTTCATCTCATTTTGAGATATACCATCTTCAATAATTAAATACAGGATTATTACCATAAAATCACACCATCTTGCAAGACTGTTTTAAACCTGACATAATCTTACTTTATTTATAGTACTCTGAACTCCCTTTACATTTGAACCCTAAAATATTAATTTCTAAGTGAGAATTTGCATATTTACACAATGCTGCTGCCTCTCCCCCTTTTTTTTCTTTTGTTTTTAATTGTGTTATTTCCTACATCTACAATACAGAATGTACTAGAATAAGTGTACTGCAGTCTTATCTGCTGATTTAAAGGGAAATGCTTTTGTAACAGAACCATATATATAAAGAACTTCATACAATGTTCATAACAGAGATGATCAGGTAAACTGCTGTCAAAGATCTTGCCTTGGCTCTCAGCAAAACTGAGGAACAATTTTACAGCTCACTTCTAGTTCGTTCTTGATCTGTGACTCCACTGTGACTTTTTCAGATCGAAAAATTATATACTTCATATAAAACTACTTTTTTTTCTGGGATTGATCTTCTACTTTCATTGATTTAAAAAAAAAATCAAGCCAAGCTAGATGTGAATCAGGGCACTAATTCTGACTAATCTTTTCTTATTACGAAATTAATCAATACTAATGTTATGACATTGCTATATACATAGCTTATAGTTACACTACTCAGAGATGCTACCAAGCAAAGACTGTTATCTTTGAAAGCATGTGTGAAAGTGGGACTTTGCAAGTGGGTAATAACAGTATCTGATCACTGTCTTTTCCTTGGCTAGAATTATAATTTTGCATATTATATACTCCAGCTCAAAAGAACATATGATATAGGGAGAGTCTGGCTGCATTACCACTTCAAATGTACCCTCAGCAAGTTTGCATATGACACAAAGCTGAGTGGCACAGACGACACAACAGAAGGACTGGATGCCATCCAGAGGGACCTAGACAAACTTGAAAGGTAGGTTCATAAGAACCTCATGAAGGTCAGTCAGTCAAAGCACAAGGTGCTGGGTCAGGGCAATCCCAGCTGTGAGTCCAGACTGGGAGATAAACTCTTTGAGAGCAGCTCTGTGGGGAAGGACTCGGGTGTTCTTGTGGCTGAAAAGCTGGACGTGACCCTGCAATGTGCACTTGCAGCCCAAAAGGCCAACCACTTCCTGAGCTGCACCCAAAGCAGCATGGCCAGCAGGTTGAGGAAGGGGATTCTGCCCCTCTACTCTGCTGCTCTGATGAAACTTCACCTGGAGTGCTGCAATCCAGCTCTGGGGCTAGTTCTCAGCACAAGAAATACATGGACCTGTTAGAGCAGGTCCAAAGGAGGGCCACAAAAATGACCACAGAGCTGAAGCATCTCTCGTGTGAAGACAGACTGAGAGAGTTTGGATTGCTTGGCATGGAGAAGAGAATGCTCTGGGAAGACCTTACAGCAGCCTTCCAGTACGTAAAAGGGGCTTCTAAAAGAGGAGAGCAGCTTTTCACATGTGCAGATAGTGACGGGACAGGGGAGAGTAGTTTTAAACTGAAAGAGGGAAGATTTAGATTAGACGTTAGGGACAGGGGAGAGTAGTTTTAAACTGAAAGAGGGAAGATTTAGATTAGACGTTAGGAAGAAATTCTTTACTCAGAGGGTGGTGAAGAACAGGAACAGGTTGCCCAGAGAAGTTGTGGACGCCTCACTCCTGGAAGTGCTTAAGACCACACTGAATGGGTCCCTGAGCAATCTGATCTAGTGGGTGGCGTTCCTGCCCACGGCAGGGGGGTTAGAAGCAGATGAGCTTTAATGTCTCTTCCAACCCAAGCCTATATTTCCATGACTGCTGCATCAGAATATGGTAATATTGAAAGAGAACTTCACTTTATTTTACTCTTGGTTTACAACACACATCATCCAGAGCATGACCTGAAGCTTTTATGTAGTTCCAGGGACAAATAAAGGAAAAGGAAAGGACTTCTGTGCTTCCCATTTCTCTTCCCAAAATTTCTCTTTTTTCAAAGAGATGTAAGAGAACAAATAAAACAATTTTAAAGAGCCCCGTCACCATCATGTAAGATTTAAAAGATGTGCTCTCTACATAAATGCTCTCAAGTAATTGCTAAAATAGGTGCCTCTGTTATAGCAAAATTTCTATATTATCAAATGCTAAATCCCTAGATAGTGTAGAGTGAGTAGATATGAAAATATTATTAGAAATTTCAGATATGAACTTGTTTTCCCTGTTACAAAAGGGACCAGCAGTCTGATGGCACTTCAAGTGCTTTTATAAAGGAAAATCAAAGTAGCTTCTTATGAAATTAAACTCTTTTTACAAACATCTGGGCAAATTCTGGTCACATTTTTAGTAAAAAAAAAAATCTGTTCTAGAGACAGTATAATCAAATACTTTACTTTCACTGCATGTCACAGGTAAACACTTGAGCACATGGAGGCTGCTATATACACTTCGAGCTGTGTGACATAAGTGAACAATAATTGAGCCTGACATTGCTTACCAGCTACAGAAGTTACATGAAAAAATTCAGCATTTTGATCTTTATTTAATTTTAAATCACATAATCATGCAATATACTAACACGGGTTTTATTTAAGTTCCAAAGTATTACGTCAATTGGGATTAAAACCCACAAGTAGTTAAACAACAAAGATTTCCTTTGTTAAAGTGAAGCCAATACTGCTCTGCGGTCACTGGCCCTTCATTTCCTCACTAAGTAATTCTCCAGTGTTATCGGAAACCCATGGAAGTTGTTTGCAGCTGTAGCCATTTCCCATTTCACTTCAGTTTCCAAATCAGACAGATACACACACACCCACACACGCTGCTTTAAAAGTTACTGTGTAAAATGCACAGGATACAGTTATGTTCGGAAACAGGCAATTACTCAAAGCTTCTGCTGAATTCCCCAATTAATATCCTTATCTAAATGGACTACTTCCTACACCATAGGATTACTAATTTCCTCAAAGCTATGTCCATAACATTTTCATAATAGTATCAAAGCACTTCATATATAAATTAATATATCTTTACAACACTCCCAAGTAATTAGGTCATGCAATTATTTCTATTTTACACCTGCAAAACCTAAGTATGGGGAAATTAACGACTCAAAATTAATTTTAGCATTCTCCTGTCCAGGTTGTGAACCCAAGTCTAGTTTTCAGCAGTATGCATCCTTTTCATACCAAGTTTCATTAAAAGCATAGAAAGCTATACTTTTGTGACCAGCATTTCTGCCAATCTGACTCAAAATTGTTATATGGAGAAATATCAGGTACCTCTCTTCCTCATTTCCTATTATTATTATTTTAAATTTCTGAGGTAAGGCATGACTTCTCCAGAAAGTGATTTTTGCTACCCAGCCCTGACTGCCTCTCCAAGCCAAATCTGGTTGGTACAACAAATATAACAGAAGTCCTGGGGATGTGGAAAGACATGTATCAGTTGGGAAAAAGATCAGAAATTATTTCTAGCCTGAATATATGCGCAAGGTAATACAAAAGGAGTATAAGGGCCCTATATGGATACCTTGTTAGGATTCAATTTGCTTGCTCAGTAATACTAAGGAGAGCTGGAACTCCTTTCACTATGCAAATGCAGATTTTGCCATTCTAGTGTGTACACTGCCACTTACAAAGCAGGATAACCTTCTTTCAGGCACCTTAACTCAGCAATCTTAATCATACAAAGCCTGAAACATTGAGCAGTAGCCATATTTAAACAGCATGGCATGGCAAAACTATTTTATCCATATGGAAACTGATACAGAGTTCAAGGAATTCAGTGAGCTTTCTCTTCTTTAGAGACAGTTCAGTCTAATGTCTCTAGTTCTACAGCAATTAAGGAAGTTCTCCCTAGCTCTTCAATTTCCATGTTTTACATATGACTTGCTGAGTAGTTATTGTTAGTCATTTAAAAGTTAATACCTTTCTTCTAATTTCACATTGTTTGTCATCCCACAATTTAAGTAAAGCTAGAAGAAAAGTACAAAACAGGAAACAATGACAGGAAAAGAAATTGGTTGACAATGTCATTCTGGGGAACTGTAAGCACACATTTAAAATTGGGGAGCTAGTTAGCAAACCACCCTTACAATTCTTACTGGGTACAACAAAAAGCTCGTATTTCATGCCTGTCCTTTCCTCCTCAGGCAGAAAGAAATTACATGGTTTTAAATGAAAACTTTTAGAAAAATCAATACAGTAACTCTTTTCAATAAGCACTAACAGATCCATTTCTAAATACATAATTTCTAAATCCAAATAGACTAGAAATTATAAAATCTTAATTCATCAACTCATAAATGTACACTTATATACAATGGTATCATCAGCTATTACTAGTAGATGCCATACTAATGACCTGTTTCACTTTCTCTAAGAAAGCAATTCTGCTATCAACTGTCATGCTTCCAACACTTCTCAGAAGCAAAAAAGCAAATTAAGATATTGTAAATATGGAAGGTGCAAAGATGAGGAAAAATACATGTTTTTCTACTCAATATGACTATGTTCATGTAAAATAGAAACATTCGGTAATTTATTGCAAACCTTAAAAAAATCCATTGTATTTTGTAAATACAGCCATGGAGTTTACATCAGTGATATATAAAACTTTTCAGTTCTACAAGTACCCAAATAGCTCACAAGCAAATAAACCACACCTGCAAGAAACAGAAATAGTACTAAACTACTATTATATGTACCATATGTATTACATGTGCTTATATAAGCATTGTATATGTATTTTGAGCGCCAAGGCACAAATCCCAGAACTTGTTTACTGCTGTATAATCCTTTGCTTTACATGAGTGTTGCTAAACGTGCAGATCTTTTCTGAGCCTCAGTGCACTAGCTCTAGTGTTAAGTGCTGAGAATTAACCACAGAGTCCCAGGATGTGTGTTCAGAACAGCTATCAAATCGCACAACTTCAACTCCTTCCACCTAAATGTACTAACATGAGTTGAAACGCTTCCACTTTGTCAATTACTTCTGTAATTAATTATAAGCTATTTTGCAAGGAGTTAAGCAGATATAAAGTAGTTATCATCATTTGCATGTTTTTCTACAGTTGTGTTCGGATTGAGCATGAAAGTTGTGGAATTAAGTTTTTGTTCGCATTCTGTCTGGCAAATAATGTTATGATAACTATTTTTATTCTACCTGGACACCTCATTTGTACAGCACCTTCTTTTCATTACATGGAAACTCCAAAGATAAATAAAATGTTATTTCATTTGCTTTCATGAAAGACGAAGTATATGTGAAAAGATTACAAAATGTCCCGTGATGTATTGATATATCCTGCTCCAAGAAGTGAAATAGCATGCAAAGAAAAACTTAGCAGTGTTTCCTTAAGTTATTTTATAATTATTTGAAATAAAAAAGATGTTTAAGTTTCAGTGAAGATTTACTGAAGGGGATACTTGGAAATAGATTGCAGTAAGAAGCATGCTGACACTACTTAAGTCAGTAGCATTTCTGAGAAATAGACCAGTCAGTCAATAGCTCTTGACATGGAAAGAAATCTCTTCTTTTTGTGGAAGATGAACATATCCTACAAAGGTCCATGTCAATGAGTTTCTAAAACTTCAGGATTATTGCATTAAGACATAGACATCTTGGTCTGGAGTCCACAAAATTCCAGAAATGCATTAGCTACATCAGTAGAACAGAATGCAGTGTTTCCCTTGATAGAGGTTATGTGTAGGTTGTTCCTATTTATAATCTGCCTTACTACTATGTATGGGCATTCGAGCTGTGGACCACAATACCACAGCATTAAACTTTATAAAGAGAAAGAAAACAATGGATCCTTGATCTGGAGAAGAGATAACACATTACCACCTGAAACATATTTTTAACACTCACTACATATTTAAAGAATGCCATCACTAGCTTTTAGCTGACTTGAACTGAATGTCATTGCAGTCCTCAACTCACCTTTGGGGATGCACAACAGCACATACTTAACTCATACTATCACTTTCAATGTTACAACAGGATACAGTTAAAAAGACTTGATTCATATTCCAGCCCTATCTCCCCTGTGGTTGGAAGGGAAACCTAAGGCCCTGTGAAGGTCTCTCTTCCTTGGGCAAATACCTTACAGAGCGATAACCTCACAAGGTACAGCAAGGATAATATACACATATAAGCAAACAAGACAGGACTTGATCGCTCCAATTCTAGTCAAATGTACTCTTCAGCTGAGCCCTATTTTAATTAATCAGGGAAGATATAATACACTGTGTTATAACTAGAACAATAATCAGTGTCTTTTAAAGTGTTTTTTCAACTCCTTAACATTGTCAATTCTATTGAAAATTCACATCAAATAAGACCTATTCAGATTAAATGTATTCGATATCTAATAGACAGAAGAGAGACTTAAGAAGTTGTGAACCTGACAACCTCACTCAAAACTTGACCACTGTGTTAGTGCCCACTGCAGATTGACAGTTTCAAATTGGTCGTGTACAGGATAGGCAGCACGGCCGATCAGAGCACATGAAATTCACGGTCCTATTTAATGGGAAGACAATATATGAGTTACCTTTTTAATATCCACTGAACTTATCTGAGTGCACTCTGGGAACAAGTTTCCCTTCTCTCCTCTGCCTACCTTTTCCCTCTCCCCCCTCACTATATTTAAGATGTCTGTCTAGAAGCATGTCTATCTAGCATTACAATTTTAACAGTAATAGATACCAGTGAAGGGCGATATGAATGGCACATGATAGGTGAATACCTAAGCCTGGGCCTTTAACTATACTGGGGGAATAAAGTGATTTTCTTCTGCTGGATGTAAATCAGAGGGAGATTCTTTTCTTCTCAGTGCTTGTGTTCTGATATAATGATACAATTATTTCCAGTTGCCCTTTTGCTTTTTTCTTTTTTAACACCAAGCTGAGAAGGACTACGGATGGCACTGCTTGCTTCTACGGTACGCATACAACAATAAAGGCAGATAAGAAACTCTCTTGACAGAAAATCTTTATTACTTTTCTATTAAGTGCTCCTTATCACTTCACCATCTAGTGTGTTGAGTTCTCTCAAGGTCCCTTTCTAACATAAATGAGATCACAGGAAGCTACTGACATGGAAAACTGCAAGTTCTGGCAGAAGACAAGTCACAGTCTCCCAATGCCCTAATTCTCCTACCCATTCAGTAGTAATAAAAATATTTCTTTATGTCAAAACTTTGGCAAGGGAGGTACAAAAGTGTCTTTTTTCAAAACACAGTTTGGACAATGCCACCTGATGATACAGGGAGCAGAAAGGGGCAGGAAAAAAGAACAGAAGAAAGAGGAAGAGAAAATGACCTGCACGAATATTTAAGGAAACAACAACCAAAAACAACTGGCCAATTATACAGTAATGATGAAATTAATGGAGGTAGAGTTTATGTTCCCTCGCAATTTGAACACTGCAGTCACTCACTTCTTTCCCACACACCTCGCAGTTTGAATAAAAACTCAATTTTTATTCCTATTTTTATCAGTATTATATTGAGACAACATGAAATATCAAAGTGGCAGGCAAAAGTACTTTTCAAAATCAGAAAGGGCAAGGAAGTAGCTAAAAAACCAGATATTTTTCCTTTTACATCATGTAAAATGAGAGAAAACAGAGACATGGAGAAAACCAAATAGAAATAAAGTATACAAGCACTTTCTGCATTCACTTTAGAAGACTGTGGTTGAATTTTTCTTGTTTTACTTGTCAGGCTGCCTTTTTCTCTAAACCCAACATTTTGTAAATATAGTGTTTAGATGCAGGCTTTAACTATACTATCTTCTGTTGGTACAGCTATTTCAGATGTCCCTCTTAGCAGTGTTTTTACAGATGCAGCACAGGCTGACAAAGAAGCTATCGTCAGAAATAACCCAAATAACATACCTGTGTTTGCACTCAGAGCTTTGCTGACACAGCAGTTACAATTGATAAAGCACACAAGTCTTTCATACCCTGAGCTGAAATAACTACAAAACAAAATGAAGGCCGTAGCCTTTAAAACATATTTTTTCACTCCATTTTTGGTCCTTTAAGTCACCTGAAATTGCTTCCATGAATGAGCAAGAGCTAAATTAATAAAGCTTCTATTGCTCCCTTGTACTTACTAGGTTTGTAATACATAAGAGTTGCTCACTACACCTCTGCAGGATCTCTAGCCTAAAAATCTCTGAATTGTGAGAAAAAAAATCTGGTTGAGTGAATCAGAAGCAACTCTCATAATTTTTACTGTGAAATAATACCTAAACACAACATAAAAAGCTAAGCTGGGCACAATCCAGCAAAATATTATTGAAATAAAACTAGGCTCTTTAGGAATAATCTGTGGGAAAAACATCCAGTATATGTATTATTTCCTCTACGTGCAGAAGCAAGGGATGGTAGGCAACCCTTAAAATGTTTTCAGAATTACTGGGTAGCTGCAGTTAAGACTGATTATTTTGTTTCCCATCTCTCTGTCCTATACACCTTTCAGTATCTGCAATTCAGTTACTAAAAGGTTACCTGGTTCTTGTATTTTTACTCCCCTGTTAAAGCCTCAGTGGCTTTTTTGGAAGTTTTCCAAATAATGAGTGAACTCTTTCTTTTCAATGCATAAAAGCCATACCTGAAAATAATCCTCCGGATTACATATTTCTAGCAGTAGCAACAGTTAACTACAAAGAAAGTCTCTTCTAACTGTGGGACAAGTGAGTCTGCAGGTAATAAATGCCCCTACCCCCAAAAAAAACTAAAAACAGGCCTGACAAAAAAACTATGCATGAAACTTTGAAGACTGCTAAAAACAACTTGGATGAAACTAAATTAAAATGTGAGTATTTACTGTATACTTACTGGACTATAAAAATGCATGGACGTTGACCAGTCTAGAGTGGAGCTACTCAGAAGCAAGCCTTCACAAAACACGCCTGATGTGGATGTCCAGTAAGTGCTTCACTCTCAAATCCTTTCCTACATGTTTGTATAACTTACTAATACTGGCACAGCCCAAGACACCAGGTTAACTCCAGCTATTATGAAAGCATGTTTTGAATGTTAAACCAAAGCTTTTGATTTCACCTGGTTTATGCATTTATGCAAATACATTAATTTATTAATACATAAAATGAAACACTGTCTTGTACTTACCAGTTTTGGGGTTTATTGAGAAGAATCCCTGTGGATTTCCACTTGTAATCTTGTAGGTTAATTTTTCACTCGAGCTCGAATCTGGATCAAATGCCTCAATCTGAACGACAGATACATCTTTAGGTGAGTTTTCCATGACCTCCGGGTAATAAACTGGTTCTGTGGTCTGAGGAGCATTATCATTAACATCCCCAACTTCTATGTAGATTTCAATGAAAGATGATAAAGGCACAATGCCTTGGTCTGTTGCATAAACAGTAAGCCAGTAATGTGAAGTAGTCTCACGATCCAGGTGATCTGCAGTCTCAATAATACCTGTTTAATAGGAAGAAAGATAAATAGAAAATGCTCAATAAGTATGCAGAAACGTGTAAAAATAAAGTAAGCCACAAGTTTAAGTAAATTAATAAATCAAAATGAGTACAAGTTTAAAATAACCAACACTGATGCTACAGTGTGTGCTATTATACACACACAAACATATTAAGGCTAACCTGAAGCCACAAAAAATAAAATTACTATAACAGTTTTCAGCAATTATGCATCATGTATTAAAACAATATACTACTTGATTTCCTTCCAACATCTTTCAGAATATATCAGACCAGTTAGCACTATTCATAAAATCCGTTTTGCCTAAAAGATTAAATCAAATGTGTAATTCACATTATTTTGGGACTTGAATGATCCTCTTTACTAATTACAGTAAATTTTATACCATATTAAACTATCTGGATTAGATGCCAAACTCTTGAGCTCTTTACTATTATTCATATTAATGAGCAACTACTTAAATGTGAAATATTTTTATCTCTGTGCCCAAATGAATTATTTGATTGAACTTTCTTAATGTGCTGATTTATGTTCACACAGAAATGTCACAGAAAAGAAAATAAAAGTTATGCCAAAGCTAACCTTTGCAGCATTAGGCCTAACCAATGGCTGCCACTACTCTGGAAATGGAAAGCAGCAAAAAAAGCACCAAAAATCTGCTAAATCTTACAAACAGAAAACCAATTACCAAAAAAAGGAACAACTATACAATTCATAAACTTAATAAAAAGCTGTCTGCTGAGCATAGAGGAGATTGTCTAAGCCAGAACTGATTAAAGAATTTACCCAGCAGGAAGAAATACAACCTTATTTTTATAACCAGCTTATTCTACAGGTACAGCCATACTATGCATGTGTCAAAAGGGTATGGTGCAACCCATAAGATGGGGGATGAATATTAAATAGATTCACGGAGCCATGGCACAATAAAACTTCACACTTTCCTTTTCCTGATCCAATCACTCCTACAGGGTGTCTGATGTGAGATATTTTCTAAAATGAACTTAAAATCAACCTGATACATGTCAGGATGAGGGACAGAGCAAGCCCTTGCAGCCATTACAGTGGAAATTTCGAAGGACTTTGTCACGGCTCTTACTATTTGTTATACACTCACACACCAGGCCTAATCGGGATTGGAGCCAAGATGAGTCAAACTATCACCATGACAGCCAGTTTTGGACTCTGGATAAAGCCACATAATGTGACTGTGCATGATGTGGCACTTCTGAGCTCATTTACATCACACAGATACACATATATGTATATACATACATATACACACCATCAGTAAATAAATAAATACGCCACTGTTTTCACAGGAGATCTTCAGGAAAGGAATTAACTCCAAGTATTGTGTCCTTCAATACAGACTTTTTTTTTTTTAATACATTATACTGACTGAGCAAAATATTAAGGAATTACTTATTTATTCATTACTTTCTTTGCCTTGTGAGAAGCTGCATAAAGGTCTGATCATTACAGTTTAACATTTTAAGATGCCAATAAGATCACTTTAGAAGGGCTGGAGGGGATTGAAACTGATGCTTAGACCTGCAAATTCCCATATATAGCGTTTCAACCAACATAGCATTTCAGAACTACCACCAGATGTCAGTGTGGAAATTGGTTTAATATAGCGTCAGAGGCTACAGAACTGGGATAAAAAGGAGGGGCACTGCAATTTCAAAATATACATGCATTACAGTCTATAAAGTTTCCCTGAAGGTAAACTACTGGCTTTATAATTTCCTTTTTTATTTTTTTTCTGCATAACAACATAATCAACAGTTAAGTTCAGGTGTTAATTAAAACTGATATTTTCCATTTCCAGTCTCTCTGCCTCAGAATTTATATTTTGATGACAGTTTTACCGTTTAAACAAAAAGGATTACTATCCAGTAGTCATTGGATTTTTTCACTGGTTACCTGAATAGTTTCTGCACAAATTTCCTCTTAAAAATGGACACAGCCTTGAGAACTCAGTTACTCAGATTCTGCTTTGTAACTCATGGCACACTTTCTGCATGACTCTACTTCAGCCAGGAGACTTCCTTGAGAGTAAAATATTTGTTACTTACTGTGGCCTCACTTCCAAATCTAAATGCTGGATGTAGCATACAAGCACTTAATCTTAAGTCTGGGTAAACTCTGTATGCCTTGGAAAGTTCTGTAAACCCTTCATGTCCTACCAAAGAGAAGACTGGATGGTATTAACTCCCTTTTAGCAAGGGTTCCAGCAATGCTGCTTCTTTACTGCTTGTGATGCGTGCTGAAAAGAGCAACTGTTTCCATTTTACACCTCCCACTTTCTAAACAGTAGCTACATCAGAAGTGGCAGATTAATTTTAACTGAGCCTTGACTGATTTTAAAGAAAGATAAAAAGAGACTCTTGTGGAAATGAAGCTCACTTCCTGCAATCTGCTCACCTAACATTTACAAATTCTACCTCACTAGTTATCAAAGGCCTCAAGTAAAAGGATGACTGAACCTATTTTGATTTTGTAGCGTATGAGTTCTCAAACGTCCATTCCCTTGAGTCACATCCATCACAAGGGATGACGAGGAAAGAAGTACCACACCCAAAAAACAGTATGTCAAAAAGAAATACATAGAAAGGCTTAGCGTATGATACAGCGCATATGGGCAACTTTATATTTTGGTTAATTTTTAATTTCAAATTAGATCTGCATATAAAATATATCATCTGTATATTTTACATATATTTTACATATTTGCTAGAGTGTTCAATAAAAGGTTTAGAATCTGTCTGATGATCTGACCACTGGATGCATCATGCAACACAGATTCCCCAATAGGATAGCTCTAGCTTTCAGAATGTCTCTGATTTTCTACAGAGCCACTCACACTCTAAGCATGCATTAGACAAAGTAACACGAAATCTCTATTTTTCCATTTTTCTCATGTTTCTCATGCAACTGATCCTGAATTTTAGGGTAAACCATATTTCTTTATGTGGCCTTGTGGCCTTTATAATTCCAGTCTGAAATAGAAAGCATCCAGGAAAACAATTCTGTGATCAGTCAGCTATGCAAAACTGGCTACCTTTTTAACACTAATCAACAGATNTAAAAAAATTTTTTTCTTTTTTTTTTCTTTTTTTTTTTTTTTTTTAAGGCACAAAGGACACAGTTTAAAATAGATGCAATAGACAGGTATGAGTATGTAAGTTGGGTCGCTTGTATTTGTGGATGCCCTACCCCTGGAAGTGTTCAAGGCCAGCTTGGATAGGTCTTTAAACAACCTGGTCTAGTGAAAGGCGTCTCTGCCCATAGGCATGGAGTTGGAACTAGGTGATCTTTAAGGTTCTTTCCAACTCAAACTATTCTACAATTCCATGATTACTAGAGACAGACATCATAGATAAGTGGATAACTTTGACAATATAAAAAATGAAAACTTGAAATCAACATTCCTCTGTCGTAAAAGCTATGCAAAAAAAGCATAAAAGGGAGCAGGAAGATAGGGAACAAAAATTTCCCTTCAGCCTTCGCATATTGAGGGCTATGAAGGAGAGGCCACCACACCTAGCTCTCGTCATCGCTCAAAGCTGAAGGCAATAGAAAGGGAAGGGATGATGAGTCTATTAATATGACTCAGCTTTCTTCCTGATGTTTCACCCAGCAATAAAACAGAACAGATACACTAATCCAGCACATGTCTGGGGGTAGGGGCAGTCTCTGACAATCAAAACTTGAATTCTTTCTAGTTCTACATCAGCATTTATGTCACAGAATACAATCAAAACTAAACACATATAACTGTATGGCCTACTTCAGTGTTTTCTCTGCCCCTTCATCAGGCTGATCTTACATCAGTAATTATAAAATACTATCCTATTGTCATTATTGTCATTGAAATTGCTTCTGCAAGTTTAACACTAAATCTTTCCTGATTTTATCTATGAGAACACTAGTAGCTTCATTTTCAATTTCTACACAACAATAATGAATAAAAATGGATGAAAACTTCAATAGCTTGCTATAACTGCTAAGGAACACAAGCTCAAAGAATTTAATTGATTACCTTTTTTTAACAAAGATAACAATCATTCTCCTATCAAATCACAGGTCTAGAATCAGTCCTTAAAGTACCATTGGCCTGTGTGACAATTTTCTGCTTTTGCAAATGTTGACTACAGTAGCCTATTTTACATATTAGGGCAGCATAAGATTGTATGCTGCCTGAAAGCCAGCACTCAGCACTTGTGGAGTTTATAAATTCACCGGCTTGTAGTTCCAGTGGTTCTCAAGGCAACAGAGAGAAAACTGATTAGAACTCCTATATCAAACAAATAATAAAACAATCTAACAGGAGTTAATTTGTTTTAATCTTGTAAACATCTAGATCCATTAAGCATCAATAAGATGTTGATCATATCATCAATTTCAACAGCATGTTCTGGCTCCTAGGAAGAATTTTTCCTTTTTTCTTCAAATGGTGAAAGGCACATTTAAGGAATACATCTTAAGTGCCTCTATTGTATCTTCAGTCCTGTGAAAGATCCACCTCTGCTCTAACTCTTCCCCTATTCACAGAAAATCTTTAATCAGCATATTTCCCATCCATCCTCTATGCTAAGGCAGTTGGCTAATTTTGACTTTCACAAACCTTGTCTTGCTTTTTATGTAGCAAGACAAGTAGGGAAATCTACTAACGAATCTTTAGCATGTGTGGTAATCCCAAAGACTTGCAAACATTATTATTCAAAACATACGGTGAAGTGAGGATTTCAAAAACATTTTTCATTTGACTGGCTGTGCAATCTTGAAGCCTTTCAGGTGGTCAGGATAAAAAGAAATTCAAATTCAGTCACTAACCACCAGAGGGGAGCACAAAAGAGCTCTGATGAAATGTTTCTCAGTCATCTGCAAGAGGACATCAGAACTGATTTTACAATATTCATGTCTGAAATTTTAGACCAGATATTGCTTCCACAATGCAACAGGACTTTTCTATCAATTTCATTAAAGGAAGGCAAAAGTCCTAAGTGACTACTGCAGAATAGAATTTGGACAGAATTTAACATTGAGGAACAGGATGGTTTATGAATATAGCAACTGAGGAAAAAGTTGAAACATTAACCCCACCCTCAACAAGAACCAACTCTACCTCCAATTTAAATTCCACAACACAAATCACTACAACCAAAGTCACTCTTAAAAGCAAAAATAAGTATAAAATGCATCTCAAACCTGACACTCTTACATATGCCAAATCTATCTAATTAACAAATGCTCAAACTATAATGCTCCCAATTCCCAGGGATGATCCTCCTTAAGTGTGCTTATCCATAAGAACTCTAATTAACAATATTAATGACTCTGTAATGGAAATCAAAATCTGCAATCATTTCTCAGCAAAGCATGAAAATGCAGTTTAGCAGACTTGCCCCAGGAATGACATTTAAAACAAACTAAGAGAAATCCCTGGCCTGGAACATGATGCTTGAAATCTGATTACCAACTCAATTAATCTAACTTCTAATAAGTTGGGCAAATCAAAAAGCTTCTTCAGCTGCTTTAGAAGCCATTTGAGGGGCTGGGGAGAAAGCAACATTTTACAAATTGCATGAACAAAATTTTTGATCAAATATGACCTTCAACGAACAACCAATTCAAACCAAAGTTTTAAAAGCCAGCAGATTAAACCTGTTACAAACATGGGGACATGCTGTTCCTCAACGGCACTAGACTGCCAGCACACCAAGCCAGACTGCAACCGTCCTGAATTCTAAACAAACAGTAAGTCACTGCAGGGTAAACTACCACTAAGGCCTGCACACCCTTTTGAATTAGAGATAAAATTGCTCAGCACATACTGCAGTTTACTGCGTGAATCTCTGCTACCTCAAGATAGGCAACAGATATTTTCCAGAAGTTATTATGTGAACAAGGGTCCAAAGGACCCCAGCTCACAGAAGTTTACTGGCCAGTTTTTCTGGGAAAATTTCTGCTTAATGTTTTGTGAAACTTTGCTTAAGTTGTTGTTAAAACAAAGAAAGAGTCACATCAGCCTCACTTACTAGTGGTTTGGTTACCTTCCTAAGTTAAGTCTTATTTAATATAATACTCTCATGCTTTGGTTTCTAATGTTACACAATTCAGACAGTTTTCACGTTGTTACTAAAATCTTCACAATTTCATGGCCTGAATAGGCCAGAAAAACAAAGATGGTATTTTCCACTTAACTTTTGATTTTTTGCCCAGCTCATTTTATTTAAAATAGCATCTATTCTAACAATATTCTAACTTTGTTAATGATAGTGCAGTTCCTCAACCTATCCAGATCAAACACAGAGGAAGACAAATTACTTCCTATTCATCTCTTCTTATATGCTCTATTTTTCCTACAATTTTTTTCTTACATTATTGCTTACCATGACATGATAAGCATTTTCCTGAGCTGTAGAAATACAGAGGCTATAGCAGAGAAGACAGGATTAAAAGACCAAAAAAACCCAGCCCCCCACCCCTCAAAAACCCACACCCACAAGAAATCAGGAAAGAGCATCTGGCATAGGAAAAGATGAAGTGCTTGAATGCTTCTCAGCAGACCCCAGAGGCCTTGAAGAGGAACACATCCATACTCTTTTGTCCTCCTTTTTCCCTTGAGTAACTTCTAGAGAGACAGTCAAATCAGGACAGTTGGCAAGTGCAACCCTGTGTGCTCCTGTGTGTTACACATGGGGGTTCTTTATTTGTTTTTTTCCTTCACTTTATGATCCCTGTCAGAAATCCTAAGAAGAAGGAAAATAACTTGAAAAAAAGAGTGCCTTTATTAATAGTTATGGTATCCACCCACACAAGATAAAAGAGACTACAACAGACTAGACTGCATTATTTAGAAGTACTACACCCATCTGTAATACTAAGTAAAAGTTGTGATTTTATTACTAATTGTGGCCAGTGTCATAGCTCAGATTCTTTCAACTTTTTACAGTAATTAAAAAAAACCCCTTTATCTGTGTTTCTGTTAACTTCCTTCCGATAACTTCTGGCAACCACTATAATCTGACATTGGGAAATGCCTTGAAGCAGCAGTCACAACCCTACATACCATAAAGAACTTTATCATTTGAAGGTTTTGAAACATGTAACCTATTGAACTCTGAAGAAAAAAATGATTCTTTCCCTGAGGCCGCTGTGCTACTGTAACTCAGGCCTCTACTACGCACCAGTGTGTAAGGGACAACTAAACCTTAAGCCTTCCATGCTTCTAAAATAGCATTCAATGCTAATGTCAGTAAAATTTAATAGTATTTGATCACTCAAGTGTAATAAATAACTACTTAGTAAAACCAAAACAAAGACAGCACAATATCACACCAGCTTTATTTTTACACAGACCAACTAACCTTAAGCACTGAAAATTTTACCTATGTCCTGCCACAGAGACAACAAAATACCCAGTACTTAAAACAGCAGCTGAAAAGACCAAAACCTCCATGAAAAAATCTCTTTCTAAAGAAGGAACAGAATGAGATTCCTCTTGCAAATGTGAAATGTCAGCTCATCCACTCTATAAACACAGCAGAATGCCAAAAGAGGCACTGCACTCTAGCTCCTGAAATATTAAAGACCAGTGGCAGGCAGTGTAAACTTTTAAAAAGTATATACAATCTCATCTTTTTAAGAAAGTATTACTTTTGACAAATAAGCTGAGCTGGAAAAGTTCCTTACTTTTATCGCATGTGCACTTTGAACAGGAAGCACTATGTGATTACACCTCTATGGAACGAAGTGCAAAAGCCACCCAGAGAAATATGATTTGCTCTTCAGCGTCATAGCAATTTAAAGTTTATCACTGAGAATGCAAGCTACTCATACCAGATTTCTTGCATCTGAAGATTCACACAGACTAAACTGTACTGTTTCAGAATATAAATAATCCTTGCTTGCAGCCCTGAAGGAGAGCAAAAAGGTTTAGCAACTATTGCTTGCCTTTCAATCACACATGAACAAGATATGTTCACTGCTTTTCACTCTCCTCTTCTCCAGAAGCATTCATTAGGCAAGGATAGAAAGACTGTAACCTGGCAACAAACCATCAATACTGTGTTTTCCATACCTCGAAGTATTTGGGTGACTTGTCTGCAAACACATCTGAGGAATATTAATGTGCAAAACTAATGATTCAGTCTAGTGCGAAATAGTTTATTTTTTCCTTTTCAACCACTCACAAATTCTTCTGTTTTGCCTGAGCTGAAATGTAAATTAACACATTCTGATTTACTTTTAAAATAATTCAGTGCTTTACCTTTTACATACATCCTGGTTAATTGCATTTTAATGTTAGGGGGGGAAATCAAAAAACAACCAACCAACCAACTAAAAAAACTAAGATTTTCACATGCACCCCAAGATAATATCATCTAACATACATAATCAATATAAGCGGTCCTTCTAATAGTTACAGCTTGTCACGTATATTTTACAGATTTTACACATTTATTTCTTTAAACATTCAGTAAGTTACTATACAGTGGTTTTAATTCACTTTGTATACATATAACATTTCTTCGTTATCAGAAGTAAATTTCTTCTTTATAAGAAAGGCAAGGAAAAATCTTAAACTTCACAATTTCAGCTTCAGAGAATGCACACAAAAATTCCACTCTTTGTAGGAAATGCTACAAAAAATAATACTTAAAATAAGCTGAAAGTATCATATTGGAACTACAAGTCTTGTATCAGCATCTATAAATGCAGATTGCGGAAAATGAAATTAAATTTTGTTTAGAGCTCTTTGACATAGAAATATACACATTTTAAGTTGTGTCTTGTGTACTACCAGCTAAGAAATCAAGCTTAGATAGAAATGTTAAATGGAAAGCAACTCTTGTTGCTGTTTCAAGGACAAATTGCTCATTTCCTAACAAATCAAGGCCTGGGAAATTTCAAATGAAAGCACTATCAGTATCAGCAAGTTGATGAAACTGCAGCAGTAGCAGGACCTTAAACATGTGGAGTCCACCACTGCTTTCTCTCTTTCCAGGGACCAGATATTGCAAGTTCTGGGAGGTGAAAGGAGACGAATGTCACTGCAAGGCACACAGAACCCACCCTTGAACAGAACCATCACAAGTACAGCAGATTTAAAATTTTAACTAAAAAACCCCAAATGGAACAAAGAAAAACCTCAATCATAATAAAATGATATTTTATATCTCATGAATTGATTAGATGTAGCAAAATATACACCCAAATCCAGTTTTGTAGCCATATCTTAAGTAGATGTAATATTAGTACAAGCTCTCAAACCCCCCAGATTTCATTAAAGAACTACTGTATTTGAAATTAAAGAATTTCTATGACACTAATGGAACAACAGTAAGAGTAGTCAGTGAAACAATCAGACGCTATCAGTGTGCCGTGAAACCTGTATCACTTTTCCAAACTCATAGAACTTATCAAAGCTGTCCTTTTAAAATATTTTTGGGGACAAAAACTTGGCATCCAAAGAGCCTCAGCATATGGTCAAATCCAAACCTTGACGTAAAACTTAAAACACAGAACAATTTACGTATCACTTCTTTGCTATGAACGTACAGCAATAATTTGAATTGTGTTATTCAGTTGTATTATTGTGTTATATACAGCTTATAAACCAGGTAGATAGACCTGGTAGATTTGAAGAAATACAAAATGTTCAACAGTTAGGAGCAGCTATCCCTTAAATAAGCATCTAGAGATAGTACAAAGACCTAGAAGCAAAGATGGGCATAGTTAAAGCTCTAAACCAAAGACCGACTAAATCATAAAACATTGAGAAAACAGATTTTTCACATAGCAGTTAAATAGGTAAAGTAGAATAAAAAATGAGGCAAAAAGAGAATTGTAAATAATTACATGCAGTAACATTTTAACTTCTAGTTCCTGCCACTTCACTTTTGCACACTTCTACAAAAAACAAGTTAAATGAACGGAAAACACAGTGTTCTGACCCGTTATAAAAGAAAAACAGTTCTTACATATGTTCCTAAAATTGTCTACATAAAATATTACACCCAGAAATTATGATTTGGTACTAGGTAGTCTGGGTTACAGGCAATAAATCTCCTAAGGTCCACAAAAATTGTGAACTTCCTTCCAGGAAGTTGGGGGGTTGGTCAGGGGGAATTTTCGCAATTAGAAGATCTGTGATGGCGTTGCCTTAGAACTCAACTGATTACTTCCAGTTCAAAAAATCTTTTGGGACAATGGCAGACAGCTCCCATTGTCAGCCTCATTTATGATTATTTTAATAGTTCCAGCTTATTTCTGTCAGCTAGGCTGCTTGTATGTCAAGCTTTTGGACAGGCAATATAATTGCTATACAGAGGAGCAGTACCATGTTGCTAGAGCTCGATATGGAGAGACATAAAAACCCCCTGATGAGTCCACATTAGGGAAATGTAATGTTAACTCCTATGTCAATAGCGAAAGTTATTGTAATACAACCACATACGATCTATGTTTCCTTGAAGAGAGAGCAAGTAAAACAAGCTTTGCTGCTAACATGAGTAGTCATTCATGATTGGAGAGAAAGCTTGCTGAAAAAATCATGACTGCACTACAACATCAACATTACAGCAGGTTTATAAAATACTAGAGAAAGCAGAACAAACTGCCAGCAGGTTCTGAGCCAAGCATGTGAGCTTTCGGTACCCACAAAAGCAGCTTCTCTTACTGCACTACATGAGCAAGGTTTGTAGGATCTGATGCAAGTCATTGCTCTGGTCACCCATCCCCCTATTCAGGACAGTTTTTTGTCTTCAAATAAAGACACAACCAGTTTCTATGTCTCACGAAACACAGCTACATAGTACTATAAAATTAGAGTAAGAAACTATGTTTAAGCAAAACACTTTGGGATAATATTGTTAAGCTATTTTAAGCTAAATTACCTTTATGACCACAAGAATTTCTGCTAAAATGTGATTCACAAGTAGGTGAAGGCTTTTACAGGTCCACTGTTTGTTTACTTGTGAACATCAAAGATAAAGAAGGAAAATATTTAATCAATTTTTATAAAGAATGTGTACTAGCCTCTGCATGAGAAATGCCAAGCGTGAATTTCTATGTTCTTTGTTTAAGTTTGTAAGAATTTTTTAAATACATACACAAATGAACACATATATGCTCTTTAGAACTCTGGCTTCACCAGTGACTGCAATATCCCTCTTAACTTCACTATCAGTCATCTTAGTAGTAAGGAATTGTTGACAATGGGTGTGGAAAGTCTAATAATTTAGCTGGGAAACAGGGAGCCTCTGAAGGGGAAATTCCTCTGCAAATGGCCCCAGGAATTTCAAAACTAACTGGAGTTGACAGATTAACCTAGGGTCCCCCTTAGGCAGAAGAAGAGTCTACAAGGAAAATAATGAGACGCATGGGAAGCCAATTATGCACAAGAGCAACACATTTAATTGTTCAGAAACTGGTTTGTTGATCCAGAAGGATCTAGCTGTTTAGACCTCTTCAAACCATTAAAACCTGGACGGTTCTGCAACAAGTATACTTTGAAACTATTAAACTTTACACATTACAGGTTTTGTCTGTAAATCTCAGAGTTTAATGACCGTCTTAAATACGTATTTATTACTCTATGTATCCCAAGAATCCTTTTCCTGCAACAAACAGCATTTCTCTCAGATTCCCTTTTTGGTGGCAATTTGAAACTGCAGTTTACCTTGTACTATTTCTGCAAAAGTGACACTGAAGGCCCAGCAAGCCCAACAGAGCAGTCCTACCCTTCAGTAAGAAGCAGTTACAGCTGTGTTCCACAGCAACTCTGGCTCATGATTAACCCACAACAAAAAATTGTTGTTTAGCATGTGTGTGTTATTTATGCATGGTTGTGGTTTTGACTGCTGCAATTTTGCTTCAAGCTTTCAGTCTCCAAAATATTTTCAGTTGCAGAAACTGCTGGTTAGCAATGACAGTTTCCAGACCAGCTCTGAGCAAGAAAAGATACTGATACTTATCAAAAGGCAGGTAGCATGTTGAGGAATACTGGAAATCAGGCTATTACTGCTCTTCATGTTACTGCACCAGGTAGCTATATATACAATAGCACTTAATTACTGCCAACAGAAATGCTGCTACCAAGCAGATTTCTGTGTACAAAGAAGAGCTGATATACCTCTGGGCATGCTAATGCTAGGAGAACAAAGCAAATCAACAAAGTAATGAAATTAAAGCATCTGGGATCCAGTGACATCAAAAGACATTTTCATCCTTGTTCTGACAAAGCCAGATTTATTAACTTACAAAGTATGCATTTATTTATTCAGCCTTTATTTCTACTCATGTTTCCAGAGGGGATTCTACACTGATCAGTACCTGTTATACTAATTTTTTTATTAGCCTTTGCATATGAATCAAATTAAACACAATGCCATACAGAGACACATTTCTGAACTTGTCTGGTTTTGAGTAAAAACTTAAAACTACGGGAACCATGAAGGCAACAAGTTTTGGTACCATAAATTTATGTTTATTCTCTTTGGTTATGATTACTGTATCAAGCAAATGAGAAATCCTCCATCTGTAAGCAAATTCTTATAGTACATTGAAGAATCAATACCTAACAACTAAAAAGAAGACTTTTAACTAGAAAACTAGAGATTACTTCCCAGATGTCAAGTATACTTATGTGTGGGGGCCCTGGGTGCTTGTTGGGAAATGGTTTCAGTCTCTCTCTCATAAATAATGGATAACTGCACGTACAGTTTTAATCAACACTACAGAATAAAATAAAATTACTAAAGGTAGCAGAAATGAAGGCAAGTTACAGTTAAAAAGTAAAAGAAAATCTATACATTTAATTAATTTTCTATTTTTTGTTTACTAATAGAACCTGCAAGCATTTGGATGAAGAGACCAGAGAGTCTCTGACAGAATTTCCATTGAAAAAGCCCTTAAATATTCTCCATAGAAACATTTTTTTGCTGAAGATAACTGCACCCTTCATTACAATACCAAAGAAAATGAGTGTTATGAATAACACTTCATATAACAACTTTTCATAAAGCCATAACAGAGGTAAATCTACTCTGTCAACACTAGAACACTCTGTAAATGAAAGAATAATATGATATTGTAGGTAAGCAGCAGACCATTTAAGCACAAAATACATTTTGCTTCTGAATCACTGATGATTTTTTCCCTTGTTTAAGAAATTCACAGAATACACAGAAACCAGATGGAGTTGCACCAGGAGACCTTCTCAAATCTCTGTATTTGTGCATAGCTGTTGTCAAAAAAAACATTCTCAAATGTTGGCCATTCTTGTGTTTGACTAGACTGAATGACTCAGTTTCCAAAGTATTTTTTTTTCATCCCTGGAATTACAGAAATAGAATGGCATGTTTTTCTTATTCCATTTCCTTCCATCATCACATGCTGGATCAATACCCACTCAAACATTTACTCCAGCAGTAATCTTGCTCTCACTCTAATCGTCACTCCCTTAACTTCTTATTAAACAACACACATTAAAATTAATGTGTCATTTGAGTCAATGACAACTTGACAACTCATTTTCCACTAACAGTTTTTGAACCTTCTTATACTTTCCTCCTCCTCTACCTTAATTCTATTTGGAAAGAATCAAGTCAGTCCAAAATTTCATTACAAATTTCCCCATTCAGTATGAACATTTTGAAGCCAGCAAAAAGCTAATTGAAAAGTGCAAGTTCTATGATAGTTTTTGTTTTTAATATTTACTAGTACAGTTCCTGATCTGTTGGCTTCTGTACTTACGAGACAAGGCCCCGTTCAGAAATCTGATGAGGAATGGTGTAAAATAGTTGGGACTATGACCTGCTTAGATTTTTATCACTTTTTTTTGAGCCATGCTTTGTGTATATCCATACACAAGTAACCCACTTATTAACAAATTGTCATCTCTTCTTACATTTGTTTTTTACTTTAAAACTACTGTCTGAACAAGCACAGGCAACCCAAAATATTAGTGTACTAGCAAATAGGACACGTAGAAAGCACTTAGATATAACCAAACATCGAAGAAAGGCACATGTCATTTTTCCATTTCTGATTAATCTGCTAAAATTGATACTATAATTTTTAAACTACCTTCAAAGTGAACTATCACACCAGACTTCTTATGCGAAGGAATAATCATCTTTCCTTCCCTCCTACCAGAGTAAATAACATTCCTTGCACAGGCAGCTGGACATTTGTTAATCATTAATTGGTTTTGAAGTAATGATGGAGAGAAACTGCTAGCTATTTCTCACAATGGTACACCAACAAAATATTTCAAACAGAAGACATAGAGAATACTGTAAAATTATTTACGGTAAGAAAAAGATGCTGTATTAATCATAGCTCATTCAATATCTTGGTGACAATATTTCTTGTTGTGAGCAAGACTTTGTGCTCAAACCTAAGTAATTAACTCAGAAATTTTATCAATTAAAAAACAGCACTTTTAGCTAAAACAGAGAGATATATTTTAAGATCAACTACGTTGCTTATATGAAGAATAATAAAATAATACATATGACCAGAATTGCAACACCAAATATAATAGAGGCATAACCAATGCACACATTCCAATCTTATCTAGAATCGCTTTGATTCACTCTACCTTGCTTTCATTACAGGAAGGGCACAGCAAGGGCATTCCTCTCAGATCAAACAGAAAATTCCACAGACAGAAGTTTCCACATGTCTGATTCGTTGCAGATTAAACTCTTATCATTAGACAGCAATCTCTAATTTTCATAGAGACAGGATATACCCTGTCATGGCAAATCTACAGGCAAAGAGGGGAGGAGGATTAAAAAAAAAATAAATATAAACCCCCTGTAGAATGGAGGTGTATTCCCAGTGAAAGAGCTATACATGTCACTCTAACAGCTTTGGAGAAATGGAGGGGACAACATACCAACATTAAAGATCACATACATAATTCCATAATCCATAATTCCATCATAAACTTCTTTGCACTGAAAGTCTTTCAAGCTGAACTACCAAACTCCCTCTCTCTCATAAATACAACCAGGACTACAGGCAACACATACAAGAAGTCTGTATTCATTTTTAGCATGTTATTCATTCACTCTATTTACTTTCAGCATATTATATTACCAGTATCTTCATTTTTTTACCCACATGACTGGATCAGCTCTGTAATGCTCATGTACATTACCAGTAACACTAAATTCAGAAGGGTATTCTGTAATTATGATTCTTTTTGAAATTCATAATATAATAACCTTTTAATCCTTAAATCCTGTACAAAATATAAACAAGTGCACTATGATCAGCAACTTCAAAACCAAAACTCGGGAATTTTCACTGTCTTGTGCATAGAGGCAGTTTCAGGCTTCTTGTATTATCAAAATAAAAGACTGTCTTTTATAAATACCCAAAATGATTGATTTAAGAAACATGCAGATTTTGGAAATGATTCATGTCAGTGAGGATTATTCTAGGTAGAAGATTAGTCAACAAAGCAATGCAATTACTGAATTTTCTGTGTAACTTTCCCAGCATACAGGCAGATACTCAGTTCTGTTATCAGTAATACCACACTGACAAGTCTGCAAAGACACAGAACTCCGAGCAAAAAGAACTACTGATGACCACAACTACTAGTAGGTCAAGTCAATTTATATCCACTAACTCAGCAGTTTGCTCTTTAACCCTAATGCCAATCCAAACTATGCAGCTACTTATAAGAACCGTGAACATATTGATTATCCTTGTTCACAAATAATTTTAAATTAAAAAGAAGCAGTGATTAGAATCATGGATAGAACACAAGGGGCTTGGGGAAACCTCATTTCTGAATACTGAAATGATTTGTTGCACTCCTGTTGCTAGATTCTTTGGGCACTTCTGTTTTTCGAAAAATCCCTCTCTGATGGCACTGGAATGCTAGAGATTTTCTTTTCTTGAGCCACATGGAAAGTGATGAATTGAAAATTCGTTTTTGGTCAAATTCAGATGTCCAGTAAAATAAAGTCACAGATGCAGTAAGAATGATATACAGATTAAAAACTGGACCTGCAAAACCTAGTTTCAGCAAAGCCCAAAGTATTTTTAAATCCGAGTTCTGAACCTGCAACTACTGCATGTAATAAGTTCTGGAAGTCTGCCAAATACTCATGTAGGTTTGTCCTTTTTAAATATGTCCAAATGCTGTATGATTAAAGTCTAAAATCTTCAAAGAAAAGAATAAATATTACGCAATCATTTCAAGCTCCCCTCCTTTGACCTTAGTATGTACTTCAAAAGCTCAGCAGATGCTTAGTAGGAAATAAATCCCCAATTCAACAGATGTCCCAACAGTGATATAGCAAGATGCACCTTCCATAGCTTTTGGCAACCCCCACCTTTTATTATTTCTCTGCTCACAAGTACTTTTCAAGTCAAAGAAAGACCCAAGCAAGTTAATAGGCCCTTAAGATCTATTTTGCTGCCTGAACTGATTGCTGTTTATAAGGTAATCTTTGGGACTGCATGTGGCTTAGCCCCAGTTCATCTCCTACAGAGACACAGCCCCCAGGCAGCTCTGTTTTCATCAAACCAAGCTGTAACCCAATCAACACCTTTCCCAACAGAACAATCCCTTACTTTCAGCATGCCTGCAGTAAAGGAGGGGAGCCTCAGCTTTTGTATGGGATCCCTATTTGCCAGCTAAGGTGATGTTTTACTCAGTAGGACACCTAAGAAAACTTAAACTACTTTGGAAGATGCCCCTGCCAACAGAAAACATATGATGAATATGTTTGTCTAAAACTAATTCAGCTTTTTCCAAAGGCACATTCTAAAAGCTGCATTAACAACCTAATAGCACTTCAGGAGTTGCCACCATCACAAATGCAAATTACATGGTTTCCTTCAAGCCTAAGAAAGAAAAGTAATTCCCTAGCTCCAGGCTGCTCAGGACCTTGGTCCAAACCCAGGCCTCCTTAACCATTGCCAAACTGAAACTCAACATTAGTTCCAAATGCAAGCTTAGTTCGTTGCACCTAAAAAACACAAATGCAACAGCATCACATCAAAGTTTAACCCAGTGGCACCATTAACTCTAGACCTTAGAATGAACATCATCACACCCTCAGTACAAAGCTGCAAACTGGAGTCAAAAGCAGATGGTAACCAGGTAACCTCCTCTGAACTGGAGTACTAACATGCACTTGACTAAATTCAGGTATCAGGCAGCCAGTCCATGCTACCAGCAATCAAGCAAAGTATCTCACACCCAAAAGTTAGTTATCTCCTAGTAAAATACTTTCTGGATTGCTTTTTCTGGATAGCAGCAATTTAGGCCTTGTCCTCAGTCTAACAGAGAGTGGGTCCCTGGCTCTTACCTTCATTTCTTTAATCAGACAAAAATTGTGCAGAACTCTTAAGAGACAAGATTTTAGATTTGTGCTAATACTAGAGGAGATCTAGAAGTACAAAAATCATTCTTAGTAGGCTGGTGTTGCAACTGTTTGTCCTGTCTCATAAAAGAGAATCTATGTGACAAATGCCTCATTTTTAAAACCGTAACAAATGGGCGGAAAATATATTTTAGTTGCATGAAATTTTAAGCAAATGTTTTTTAAACTCAAAATACTACTCAATTTAGGCACAGTTTGTTTTTTTTTTTTTTAACATAACTAATTTCTTCTTCCGCAATGGGACAAGTTTGCCTTAATGCCACTCGAGAGAAATGCCATAAAACCAAAATGAAACCATACAGATCATCTTCTGCGTTAGCTTCACTCTCTTTTTAACATCATACTGAACACATGCAAACCCAGTGGGTATCCTTAACTAGAAAACAGAAAATAATATCCCATTTTAGAAATAGTCTACCCAGGTTTTTTTAGTATCTGTAATTAACAACCACAAGTATGCCTCCTCAGTTTAAGTGCCCCACACAGATCTCTCCCATCTTGCAGACTAAGCTAGAATTTCAGCTCTGCTCCATATATATAGCATGCTAGACTACCACTGAAAATTATGGTAGGAAACAGAGGTCATCAAAACATGGGATAAATGCTTTAAAAAACGGGTCATTGTGTTTGGGTGGGCATAGTACCATAGTGACTTTATCAAAACCTTTCTTTTGGTGGCTCTGGAGAAGCTTGATAAGGACTCTTCTGCAAATGATTCACAAGAGTGTCAGTGGGAGAGTTGAAATGTGCAGACCTGGTCTGGAGTCAGTGAAGTTGTTCTCATGCTGCTTATCTTTCTCAATTCAACACCAAAGGGAGAGAATGCCCAGGCAAGGAACAAAATAAATATGCCACTAGAAAAAATCCTCAACATGTATCAGCATTAAAATCTTTCCAGAGCAGTTAACTACCAAAGTAATCCTTACTTTCTTCCTCCTCCTTTTTTTAAGTAGTGTTACTTTTACAAAACTCTCCTCACAGAGAAGGCTAAAGAAATGACTATTTCTGCATCTCTGACCTAAACTACTTCATGCTTCCAGAAGAACAGCTGTATTTTTATTTAGCATAGATAAAGTAAAACTTCTTGAACAGATATGTTCCCAAAATTTCTCAAAACACAAAAAACCCCCAACACACACTTTTATCCTGATATGCACGAAAATACATCTCTCAAACTCAGAAAGTGTTACTTTAATTCTTTCAAGAGCTTTAATTACACAGTATTCAAACAAATAGACCCTTCCCTTGTACTGTTTTCCAAACACATAAGTTTAACAGTTTGTATTCAAATTTCAGGTATTGACCTGAAACTCTGTTCCAGATGTCAGTGTGACTACTGACCAGCCAACTCCAGAATCCAAAAAAAATCTGCGTAAGTCCTTTGATTAAGAAAAGACTCCCGTCTGCTGACTAGAGTGCCATTCAAATTTCCAGCATACATTAGAATTAGGTTTTCTCTTAATTGCCAACTGAAGTGCTGATGCAACTCCTCATTTAAACAATTAACCTTCCAAATTAACATTTACAAGCTTAAAAATTTAACTCTAACTTGGAGTTTACAGAACCTAGTAATCATTCTGGGGTGGGTTTTTTTTTGTTTGTTTTGGCTGTTTTGCATTTTGAGGGTTGTTCAGACTATTTTTTGTTTTTGTTTTAGGTTTGGGTTTTGGTTTTTTGGGTTTTTTTTAGTTTGGGTTGGTTTTGTGTTTTTTTTTCCAAACTGCATCAGAATATTCTTAAATTCCTACTCCAGGACATGTATGCCTCAGCTCCTGAAGAAATTTAGCCGCTATAGCTATGTGGGAAAATCATTAACTTCAGTACAATGTAACGCAGCAGCACAGAATGTAGTGCAGGAGGAAAAAAATTTACCCAAAAAGCAATCAGGTACCTGGGAGATTAGTCTGTGGTCTGAGCTTCACTCATGACTACACCCAAGCTAGCTAGGGTAAAAATTTATTGTGCAAAAAGCTGCAGCCACTCAGTATTCTGCAAAAATAGAGAATCTCTTAATCCATCCCTCTCTTCAAACCTAGTGGGAAGAACTACTGCGGTTTGCAGGAATAAGATGCTATCAGAAGACGCCACGAGTGTCTTCTTCCTAGTTACTCTTCCCTTTTACTGGTCAAAATACTCACATAAGGAATTTTAACTGCAAAACCTATGCACCAACGAGACTGCATCCGTGGACAAAAGCCAAGCAGAAAACGCCATTGTCACAACATCCGTAAACAAACTTAGTCTGTGAGGTGAAGATACTCTAAGAAATTAGTCAACCATATTAAACCCACCTAGAATATTCTTTCCAAACTATCAACATCACCTAATCAATTACAATTTTTAATTTAATGTTTAATGGCTTTCTTACAAAAAGATTTGCTCAACATATTGTTCTGTTCATAGTTTTCAGTGACTAGAATCTGACAGATCTTCAAAGACTCAGAATAAGACTGAGCAAACATATAACATGGAACTTACATAGTAAAGGAATGGAAATTATTAAGAACTTCTTGGTGTCTTTTTACTCCCTTTTTTCTTTTTTTTTTTTTTTAATTTAAATTGAGAGAAACTGAGGTTTTGCATATCCTGATGTTTATATCCATGATTTAAAGAATTACGGTAACAAAGTACACAGAAGGAGCAACTTCAAGATGCAGCATTCAATGAAAGAGCATGAAGAAAGTCCTGGATTTGTAAGGCTGCTCAACTACAATTAATGTAAAACCAAGTCATACTAATCCCAGTTTTGATTAAAAACGCCTCCCCATCTCCAAGTATTTTATGACAGTATCTGTACAACAAACAGACAGAAAACTGCCAAGCATTGGAACTTGTGTACTGTTAAACTGCTTTGTGTCAGCTACCACTTTTTCAAAGAGCAAGGGGCACAGTTAGGAGTGAACTGCAGGATTAGCATTCCCAACAGATTATCTGGGAGCAGTCACCCTTCCTAAAGGTATGAGAGTTGTTGGTACAGATACAGGCCAGTTGGTTTCTGTTCCAGAAAATGGTGCTGGTTTAACAGCTATCCAGTGGGTACTTCTGCATTCTGCTCCACTCATGATCATAGCATTTAAACTTTGCTAATGCCAGTCTTCAAAAAGGTCAAAATCCAAAAATCACTGAAGAAATGGAACCTGAAGCTGTCCCTTATGTATAAATGTTAATCATATCCTGTTTTTAAACTAATGGATTTACATGAACACTACAAAGCAATGTTAACATACTTATAATGTGTTAGCCATGCTCTGTTCCTTGTATGAGTGTAATTCATTACTTTGCTTTACACAGTTAAAATCCTATTCATTCACCTGAATGAATGTCTTCCCAGCTGGAAATAGTTCTGCTAATATTAGAAGTCATATCCCATAGCCACTAAGCCTTATTGATGCTATTTTATGCATACAGAGATAGTGAAATAAAATTAATTTTCTTCCATATGCCCCTGCTAATTTTTTTTACTTCCTCCTTTAATATTCTTTACCAAAACAATTCATTTTTCCTTATCACAGTTGCAAGGTTACACTTGAAAGTTACATGGCTCCAAGGGAAGACTACACAAGAAAGATAAGCATGTGAATGTTACAAACCACATGTGACTTGAAAACTTCCCAAATAGAAAATAACCAGAGACTGGGAAAGTATTAGAAGAAAGTATCATCTCTGTGCCCTGCCTATGCTACTGGAGACAGCATCTCAGGCTAGACAGATCTTTGTTTTAATAAACCAGAGTCATACATCTTTTTAAGTCAGCAAAATAGTTTAATCACCATAAACTTTGTTCATATGGTTAAAGCAGAATTACTGTTATTCTATAACACTTATGGCCCAATAATACAAGTTCAGGTTAATGAAAGAGCAGTAAGATTCCTGGTAACAGATAACTGTAAACACAAGTAATAGGGTTATCATGTATGAGGTTCAGACTGTCACACCATCCTTTACATCATTCTGGAGCTAGGTTATGTACTGCGAAATATCCTCAACTGCAGAAGTTTAGAAAACACCTGCTGATAGCCTTGCAAGTTGAACTAGTTGCTAAGTTTCTGGTAACAATCAGTTTATAAAGTTCACTGTGGCTTGAAGTCTTACTGTGCAGGGCCTACATGTACCACCCAGCATTTGCATGTATAAGGATTGTAAATGCAACCACTCAACTGGTTAGTTACAACAGACACTGTGGAATTCATTACTTAAACCTTCCTTCATCTCTGAACATCACTGTCCAGGAGGAGCTCCCATCTTCCCTAAACATTTCACTGAGACCTTTCTCAGGCTAAACGACCCATGGCATCTACACATCCAGAGTCTGCTGGCTCCCTTAGCTATCTAAGTTTTGAGCACTAGAAAAAGCAAAACCATAAGAAAACAACCTTGAAACAAGAAAAAAACAGCTCTCAAAAATAAGCTGTAAGTCCTGGTATCTCAAGGAAAAGAGCAATCTGCTTGGCAAAAATTCTTTGGAGAAGGCCAGATAACTGCTACAAGTTTTTCTCAGTCTCATTTTTACAGCTGAAAATCAGTGTGGACATTTGCTCACCACATGCTGGTGCTCCCATGGTAGTGTCCCACTCAGCCCAGTGAGTGATACTGTTCACCTGCCTATACAACTAGAAGAAGTACTATGAGTTCTTCCCAACATTGTTTTTACAAACTAGAGCTTCCATCTTTCAATTAACCTTTGAGGAATGCAAATACTCAATGGAAATGCTCCATCCTTGTATTTGAAAACCAAAAAGTAAACAGGAAGACATTCTCCTTTTTCACTCCTTGCCTGCTGGTATGAAAACTGGGACAAGGAAGTTTCAGTATTGCCTTGGTCCCACAAAGCTTCTGCTTTAGGTTCTCCTCTAGCAATTGTTTCTGTAACTCTTTAGAGTTTTTCTAAATTGAAGAAGCAGCATCATATTGACAGGATTTATCTTTCTTTCACTACTCAGTGCTAATAGGATTTAGATGGTGCATGGGTTTTTCTTGTGGCACACTGGGATCTGCAGCAACACAATGCCTATTATTATTAATACGCACCGATGTGCTCAACTCCTCATCAAATTCTTTGAGAAAATATTTTACTGCTGCTTGAGCAGGCAATTTATATAGCCAATTGATCATCCCACTTTAGAGCCTTCAATTCTGCTCACGTATAAAAAGCTATCTTAAATTCCAAGTTCTCCTGAACACGTACCTAAAAGATAAACAAATTGCTTTGTTGTATAAATTCAGAGCAAAAAAATCTCATTTTAACATTTTTCCTCTCATACTGTTATATCCCAAAGTCTTCATTTATCATGCAATTTAAATTTTATTTCTGTGCAATAACAGTCACAATTCACTGCTGTACTTCTGAATCAGATATTGAGCAATGACCTCTGATCTCTCTCCCCTACCCACTTGGGTTCCAGTTAATAGTTTATGAGCTGAAGATCGCATGAGACTGAACCTCAAAATAATCTCATTAGTATCATTTATTTTCTTTAGTCATACTTTCAATCTCTATAACTTCCTGAGGAAATGGGTTTCATGAGTTTATTACACTTCATGTGAAAAATACTTCCTTTAAGCTTAGAAAAGGAAAAATACTTCCTTTAAAACCTGTTAACTGTGTGTGCCCTATTTCTTGCATTGCAAAAACAGATAGTGATATAGGTGCTACAGAAACTATTGCAATTTTCTAGAATTCTATCATCTTGCTCTTCTCCTCTTCTGACCATTATTGGCTTTTCAGGCTTAAGAATACTAAGAAAGCTGAAATATGACTGACTACCAAATTCACCCCTAACATACCTTTTTTCTGTGTCTACTTGAAAGGCACCAGAGCAGTCGGAACTAAGTAATCAAAGCAGCTCCTGAGTTTGGAAATACTGGTGTTTAGTGCTCCCTGTTAAGAGAGTCACTTCTATTGGTTTGGACACAACTGCAAAAACAGAACCTATGAAAACCCACTGACCTAAACCAAAGGTAAGTCTTAGAAAACAAAACTCAAGACATATTGGCAAAGATATTAAATTCACTGGTGAAAACATGAAAACTACAGCTACAAATATCATTTAAATACTATTTCCCACCTTTTGAACTGTAAAATTAAAACAAACTTAACATGGAAAAGACAATCTTAAAGTCAACAAAAATCAATGCATGGAACTAGCTATTTGATGCTTCTATCATCATCTAGTCTACCTGCAAATGTGATCGTTGTCCTCAATTTCTTATAAGCAAGGGGTAAAAGAATTCCTCTGAGCCACTGAATAGTTAAGTGCTGACTCAAAATAAGTTCTTAAATCTGATTTATCCATCTTTGAACTGACAGTGTAGTACGATGCTCTGCTGGATGAGACGTAGCTCAGGGGTGAAGTCAGAAGAACCTTTCAGCAAGCTGAAAAAGCTAGCAAGTTGCTTGACAGATCTTCCACAAATTCTTCAGTGTGCTTTGTTGGCTGATAATCAGTCTGCTCCCTGTATCAAGGCCAGTCCATTTTGAAAAACATGACAAATATTCAGACACTGCAGTATAAAGAGTGCCTTCAAGAACAATTCTGATGGCTTTTTACCAAAATAAAAAGTTTCAATCCAAATTTTAAGCTACATTGTCAAGTTTGTACATATTCAATGCCCTTTCCCAAGTTCCTTAAGATCACCATTTGATGGAAAAAACACATCAACCAAACTGAAATAAACACTTTCTTCCCCACACTACTGTCATAAGTGGAATTTGTACAATAAGATTAAAAAGTAGCAACCCCTCTTTACCACCACCCCATTCCCATCAAATCCCTCTACTTTCATCCCTGAAGAACTGCAAACACTAGATACCAGATATTAATACAGACAATGCCTCTGCCCTGCCTTGAAAATACAGAGCCACTCTTCTGGATAGTATTATTAAACAGAAGCTGGCTTTGCCCCAAGCTGGGCCAACTTTGTAAACCCAGCTGATAAAAAGCAACTTACTTAAACTCACAGCAATTCGTCAGTCAAGTAAACTAGCTTCATGCCAAAAGACAAGAGAGGCAACACATGCAGACAATTAATTCTGCCATGGTAGTACCATCACAAAAACACACATACCTATCCACATACCCATAAACATAAAAACTTTCTCACTTACTGGTATATATTACTCAAATAATAAATTGCCAAACACAGACTCCTTCTGTAGGACAACTAGAGATGCTTCTAAAATACCATAATACACAGTGAACTGTCATATACTTATGTCAAAAGAAAGGCATAATGATACACAAATTCATACTCTGCACACATACCAAATGGCCAAAAGTGAAACTACAAGGTCTTGGAAAGAAAGCATTCAATTCTCCACTTTTAGAAAATCTATTCCACCATCTTAACTATGTGCTTTGTTAAAAGCAAAGCTAAGGGAAGCATTGTTACATTTCAACCTGTAGAGTTGGTTCTTTAGCCACAAACCACATAATTTAATAACTGATTTTCTATAGAAGAAAAAATAGTCAGGAACAGTTTACTCACCCAAGCCCTAAAGAGTAAAGTGGCTTCATGAGTCTCTATTACCCATATTCACAATTGTGGGAAGCATATAGAACACACAGAATGACTACTGAATGAATCACACATCATTCCTATCTTTTATTCTCTGTTAGAAGTTTTTTTTTTCCTTAAGGTATCGATCATATATGTCATCATTTACCTACATGTAACCTGTAGACAAATTTTGCACCAGATTCCTCCTCAATTTATTTCAAGATGACTAGATAATTGCAAAGTATCAATGCTCTATCTTTACCAAAGACATAAAGAAATAGATAGTTACACAGACATCCAACCAAAATGTTAGAAGTCAGCACTAGAATTTTACTGAAAATAAAATTACGTTTCTTCTGAACACATGACACTGGAAAAATTCTCACATTGCTCATCAATGTACATATTATTAATGAAATATGGCAACAGTTCAGTCTGTTTATTCATATGAAGCCTTGATGAAGGCCGCATGAATGCTTTCTTTGGCGGAAGCCTTTCGATGAAGAAGGCCCTGCTTACTAACTTCTAGATGGGCATCTCTAAACTCTGAAAGTAACCAGCAAAACCAGCATGTATGGGAATATCACACCCATGCACACCTCCAGTAAAAGGAAAAAAAGATAAAGTCACTTAAGACTGAAAATTATGACAGTCCCACTGTCCACAAGACAGCGTGTGTGTGTGTTCACATGAGGCAGACCTCCATTTTATATCAAGAGAATTACTTTTTCTGGGTGGCATAGATTTTAAGCCTTAAGCATGGCTTTGGGTAGGCTGGATCAAAGTGGGAATATTAGAGAGAAATTACTCATCAAATGTATAAAAATTATTTCACTGAAGTAACAGACACAATACACATTGTTGGTGACATCTTTTTGTCCTAACAAGAACACCTATGTCAACTGTGACAACGCTGCTTCTCTTTCCTCCTTCCCGGCATTAGATTCTATTTAGTGTACAAAAATAACAGAAAGCCACCTTACCTTTTTCTTCGTCTATTCGAAAAACTCCTATACCCGATCCATCTCTGATGGAATATCTGATTTCTCCATCTCGTCCCGCATCTTCATCATAAGCAGATACTGTCATAACTGAGGAGCCAACAGGAGCATCTTCTTTTATAAAGCCTTTATCTGCAAATATGGAGAACCGTGGCGGGTGCAAGTTTTCATTCACATCAACTATCTCAACCTCAACATAACACGTAGAGGACAATGAAATGGGTTTTCCTTTGTCCTTGGCCCGCACAGTCAAGTTATAAAGCTGTTTCTTCTCATAATCTAGTCTTTGTACAATGCGTATTGCTCCACTTAGTTTGTCAACGTCAAAGGTGCCATCTCCACTGTCCAAAAGACTGTACCGCACTTGACTTGACTGGCCTAAATCAGGATCGTAGGCTTCTAGCCAGGTAATAATGGTTCCCTCAGGAAGATCTTCTCGAATTTTCACATGATAATTAGAAGGAATGAACTTTGGAGGATTGTCATTAACATCCTCTACAGCCACTTTCAAAATAACTGTTGAAAATAATTGAGGTTCTTCAGTAGGTTGGTCCCTAGCCTCAATTTTCAACAAATAGATGTGCTGTTCCTCCCGATCCAGGACCCCTAAAACTTTCACAACTCCTGTCACAGAATTAATAGTAAACTTGTCTGTATCTGTAAGAAGAGAGTATTTGACTTCTCCATTAGCCCCTAAATCCTTATCAGTAGCTCCAATTTGAATTATTTCACTGTTGGGTTCTTTGTTTTCACTTACTTCAACAAAATAACTGTCTTGGAGGAACTCCGGTGGGTTGTCATTAGCATCCAAAATTTTTATATCTAAAAGGGCCCAGGCAGACTTCTGCGGTATTCCAAGATCATAGACAGTAATATTGAGGGTATATTTATCTTTTAGTTCTCGGTCAAGGGGAGATAAAATTTTCAGCACTCCTCTTTCCATATCAACAATGAAACTACTATCTTCATTACCTGAAGAAATGACATACACCAGCTTTCCATTGAAGCCAGTATCAAGATCAGTAGCATTCATGGATATTATGCTGGAGCCCACAGGTTGGTCTTCTCTTATCTCAATGCTACTGGGGAGAGTACTTCTAAACTGAGGCGCATGCAGATTCATAGAGTGAGTATCAAAGAAAACATCCTCAACTTCTCCACGATTGTGCAACTTATTTGCTTGTAAGAGTTTCTCTGCGAGCATTTTGGCAACGCCAGTTTCTTCACATGGCAAGTTGACTGGTTTGCGACTATTAGCTACAGTTATGTTGATATACAGTGGTTTTGCAAAGTTCTCTCCATCTGTAGCTGTAATTTTCAAACTGTAAAAAGACGTTTTAGCACCTAGGCCATCTATTAGTGACTGTTTGAGAGAAAGGACTCCAGAATTTGGGTTCAGGCTAAATAAATCCAGTTCATTTCCAGATTCAATTTGGTATCTTACCAACTGGAGCTCATCAGCATCAATAGCAGATACAGTTGTTATTTGTTCTCCAACACCAAGATCCCTGGGGATTATTCCCTCACAATTTATTTTCTCAAACAGAGGTATATTGTCATTCAAGTTATTTAAAGTAATAGTAACAGGAACTTCAGCTTCTCGACGATATGGTATACCCCAATCAGAGGCTCGAATCCTTAAATTGTAAACCCTTGGCATCAATTCATAATCCAAGTCTTCTGAGGTACTAATAATCCCACTGAAATGGTTAATCACAAATGGCAAAGGATTTAGGTTTGCAATGCTGTAGGTCACATAACCATTTTCCCCTTCATCAGGGTCTTTTGCACTTACTCGCATGACACTTGTACCTATTGGCACATTTTCATCAAAGGAGGCTTTATAAGATGTCTGAGTAAATTCGGGAGGATTGCTATTCATGCCCAGTACCTTAATTAAAACTTTTGCAGAAGCTCTTCTGTCACTTGTCACAACTTCAAGTTCAAAATGGGATGCATATTGTGCTTTTATGGGTTCTAACGTGGTAATAAGACCAGTGTGAGGGTTTAAATTGAATTTTAGTTTTCCTAGTGTGTTTTTAAATACATATTTTAAATGTGGGTAACTAGGTACAGTTTTCACCATTATCACAGGTGTGTTTGGAGGCGCAAATTCACTTATTTCAGCTCTATATATCTCTTTTTCAAATCTTACAGGACCAGACTTAAACTGTGGTGATGTCACATGAACAACTTTTACAGAAGAAAATTGTGGGGGATTCCCTTTATCTTTAGCTTGCAGGGTAAGGTTGTACCCAAAAGGGTGACTCTCCCAGTCAATGGGACCAATGGCTTTTATTCTGTATTCTTTGCCACCTGGAACAGACCTCACTGTTTTGAACTGTTGAAGCGCATCTCCTGCAACAATATTTAATGATGCAATTTCCCCATTTGAACCCTGGTCATTGTCCTCTACAGTTACAATTGCATACGTTGGATCTGTGTCTGATTCTGATGGAGTCAATGGAACAGCTGTAATAACAGGGGCATGTTCATTTGCTTGCTCTACATGAACAGTTAGTTTTGCCATACTGCTTATGCCACTGCTACCATACAGCTTCAGCCCACGGTCCACTGCAAGAATTTCCATCTCATAACGCTTAGTGTCTGAGTAGTCAAGCCTACCAGTTAGAACTACCACTCCACTAGTTGGATGTATAGCAAACACATCTGTTCTTTCTTTAAAGCTGTAGTAGAATTCTCCATTTGTTCCTATATCTGCATCTGTTGCACTGACTCTTGCGATGCTGGTCCTTATTGCTGTGTTTTCAGGCAAAGAAACACTGTAGGATGTTGGAGAAAACAAAGGCCTCAAGTCATTTATATCCAGAACCTGTATCCTGACCTTGGTGCGTGTTTCAGCATTTGTATTTTTTTCAACTGCTTTAACAGTCAGCATATAATGGTCTTTCACCTCTCTGTTAAGGATAGCTGTGTTTCCTCCCTTGGTCCGTATTCTCAAAAAGCAAAAGTTTCCAAGAACATACTCCTCAGCTTTGAACAAGTTCTCACTGTCTCCAGAAATAATTTTGTATCTTAAGTCCCACAGTGGATTTGTAATGTAAATGCCCATTTTCACTGGATGCCCAACGTAAGTCTTGGCTGCAGAATTCTCATACACAGTGGCATTATATTGTACTTGAGTAAATTGCATTGATGGAGCATGATGTGGCCTTTGATTTCCTTCACAGTTTCCAAAATGCTGCACCAGCAGCATCAGCAGCAACAGCATAGTCAAGTATCTTCCCATGGCAGCAATTACAAAGGAACCCTGAAACAAGAAAGAGATGTGGTAAGACTTAGGACTGTTCAAATGTTTATCAAATAAACATTGATGCTTAGTTCAGAATTAATATTTAAGAAAACTGTAAGTTACATAGGTAGATTATAGTCTTTTCTAGCAGAAAGTTTCAAAATTACTTGCAGTAACAGAAACACAGGTAAATTAAAAACTCCTAAAAAAGACAAGAATCCGTTACATCAAAAGCCTAGGAATTACTAACGCAACACGAGGGGAATAGAGTTAAGCTCAAATTAACAACCTCATGAAGCAACGTGCTAGAAGAAATATGACAGTATTGTCTGCTGTGAGCAAACAAACTAGGTCTGAACTAATCTGGAGCAGTGAACACTCACTCCAGTTCTCTACTTCATACATGACATTGACTTCTAGTAGAAAATTCTCCTCTGTCATATCATTTAGACTGTAAAATGGCTAATGTCCAACTAGCTGGAAGTAAACTGCAAGAGATGGTTTGATGTTACCATGAATTCTTTTAAGTATCCAATATGTGCAACTGTTCCAAGAATTATAAATATTACAAACAGAGAATCATTCTGTAAGGTATTCCCTCCAGCTCTGACTACACTTGTAAGAGTAGTGCTTATCATAAAAAAAATATTATCAAGCACCACTAAGTTGTAAAGCCCATAAGGAATGAGACTTATTCCTTTATTCCCCTCTCAGAACAGAAGAAACAAATTAGTATCAAGAGCTATGAGAACAGGAATCTATCAAAATAACTAGAGGAACATTTCATTCAGGTTTCTCCAACACACTCCAGAAATGACAAGGAAAGAGCCTGGAACAGCGAGACAGACATAGAAGCACACCCTCAGTGGATTTGCCTTTTGTCAAAAGGCAAGAAGTCAGTGTAGCATACCTAAATCGAGGCAAGACTGCAGTAGGAAGAAAGGAAGAAACCTCAGGAACAAGACATCTGGAATCACCTTCTTCATCTGGGTTTACAGCAAGTCTTTACTCCCCCAAGTCTCAGAGGACAACAAACCAAAGCTTCAGAAGGCTCCCTCAACAAGCCCAAGCTTTCAACAAGATCTTGGGGGCAAAATTTCTTCCCCACAAGTAGAAAGTAATCTAACATTGTCTTGATTACTTTGATTAGGTAGTACACATTCATTTGTTTCTCCTTTCCCTACTTATCCTTAGATTTTTTCCCTTGCCTCTCCTTCTGAGTTTTCTTCCCTGGCCAATCTGCTATACAAATCATACTAATTACTCACTGTGTCCTTCTTTCATTGTTCCTGACCTTTTTTTTCCCCACATTTTAGCTGTAGTTTGCCCTTATCCTATTCTTTGGCTGTCAACCTCTCATAAGTGCCTATCTTCATGCTAGTTCTGTTCATCTCTGCTAAAATAATATCACACTATGTTGTCTCCTTCCGCCACTTGCATTTTCTCTTACAGTGATTTCTCCCTTCCCTACTTCCTACCTGCTCAGGTAGATATGTGAAAGATCACACTGGCTGACATTTAAGGGACTGACTCTGCCCACTAGCAAACATTACAGCAAATTAATTTACTTGTGTCAACAGTTCACTTCAAAACCTCAGAAGTAATTCAGTCACAGACAATACTAAGTCAATGATGTTGACAGGAATTTAAGATTCAGATGCATACAAACTATAGGAAGTACTGCAGAGGAGTAATGAAAAGGAGTATTCTTTTCGAGGCAAGACTGCAAGAAATGTATCTGTCTTCCAAATCTAGCATTTAAGTTGCACAATTAAACCTATAAACATAGCAAACAAAAAGTGAACAAGCAAATAACAGAAAAGCATTAAAGCTCTTCAAAGTAAGTCACTAGCTGGAACCAATACTTACAAGGCCTTAACACTGGATGAAGAAAAGGTTGGGAGGGCAAATGAGTGAGGTTGGAACAGTCACCATTTCAGTGGGTTAACAGTATTATTCCTCCCCTATCTACTTTTCTTCCCAGGCTATGATATGTCCTGGGAATACAGAGACACTCGAGTCTCCAGGGCTTTATGCCCTAGCACACTGCCAAGTCAACAAATATTTGCTTAAAACCAAAACAACAAACAAACAAAAACTCCCCCACACAACCAAATTTCTGCAATAAATAATTATATCAGTACTTCCACAACTGTGAAAATTTTGAGATGCCACCAGACTGGCCTAAAAGGTAATGTTAAGGAGATTGATTAAAACACCATTTTTAAGCAATCAACAAACCCAGCCTTTCCTTCATCTTGCTGGAATTTTGGAAGCCATTTATTACCAAAATCTACTTAATGATCAAATTTTATGGTGATCTGATCAGATGCTTCCCTCTTTTCTCCCTCAGATACACTAGGATTTTTATCATTAATTTATACTGAAGTCCAAAACCCAGCTTTGCTTCTGATGATGAAGCACCTGCTAACTCACTGCCTCTGCTTATGTTTGGCAACAGGCTATTTAGAGTGGTAGATTTATAATGTAAAACATTGTATCTGTTTGTATCTTTTATAATTTGATCTCGCATCTCAGGCACCTTAGACAGGATGTGTATGACACTAAGATGCATTAAACTGCATTAAAATATCCAAACTTCTCATTAATATTCAAAGTTGAACACATGTGAAGGTTTTACTATTACTGTCAACATTTTTCTGTGCCATATCTTGAGCACTTTTTGCTGCTCTTCTGTAATAACGTCAAGTCTTTTCAGAACCAGCAACAGGCAGCCCATCACAAACAGCAATGCAACCACCAGTAGGAGAATCCATTCCCCAGCAGTAACCCATAAGGCTTGCTGAGTCACGATCAAGAACGTAAAAGCATCTCTCAACTAAACAGCTAACCATGTCAGATAAAAACAAGGTAGCAATTTCTTTCACGTGACTCTATTTCCATCTTGTCATTATTTACATAGCTACCAGAAACTAAAAGATGTTGACTAGGATTATCCAAAAATCAACATAGTGTAATCTAGGAAAATATCTAAAGTATTAAGCAATTCCAGTTATATAGACAATTAACTACTAAGAAAATGTATGAAAGTATTAAGATAAACTGATAATGTGTTAGATATAAACTCAGATGGCTCATTAAAGTGTGCCAGAATGACTGAATTTCAGAAACATTTAGCCAAAGGCTACACTTGGTACTCCTAAATTTTTATTATCTTTGGAATATGACCAGTTTAGAAATTTCTGTATTCATTCTCAATACGTAAGGCAACCATTTACTTAACAAAACATCACAGCCCTAAATTTGTAAGAAGTGTACACCATATTTTTCTGAAGCTACTTTCAAACAAACTTTGATTTCCTGTCTGGAAATTATTATTCAGATAATTTTTATTTATATGCATATCCAGGTAATTTTTATTTATATGCAAATTCAGCACTGGGATATGCAAGACAGTTTTACTACTTAGTTACATCGTTATCAAAACTATTAACACATCATAACGTTAACGTGTAATTTGTACATGGGAAAAAATACTACCACAACTTAGAAATATGAACTATCTTCACATTAAAGGTCTAAATATAATTTTGGAGCTAGCAGAGCTGAAATTGATAATTTACAAGTTAAGATGACTGAATAAGATAGCAGTCATACAAAAGACTGTTTCTCTTAGCAGGAAGCTTACAGTATTTGGATTTCAAAGCTTATAGTTTGAGATTTGGAAGTTTTAAGCATAAAACGCAGAACTTAATAAATAGCAATTTCAATACCAAGCAAGCAAAAAAAAGACCAAACCAAGCTTATCTTGCTTATCATAGATACACTGAACCAAGCTTCTCATAGATACATAATGTATCTATGGGGAGCATACTCTGAGGTGTTTACTCCCCCACCAACAGAAGTCACAAGTAGAAAAAGGACCTAAATCAGACCATATACCCAAGTGAATCTTGGTCTCATTGCTATTCTCTTTCTATGTGCAAGCTCTACCAGTTAAGTCCAGAAGAACCTGCCTACCAAGCAAAACATTAACTATTTACCTTAAAGGTCAGTTTTGATCAGCATACTCAACTGATGTTGTCTGACAGAAACACACTGTGAAACTAAACAGTCATGACAGGATTTCTAGTGTAGCAGTCTATGAGCAATTGTATGACTTTGCAGGCTGCACTAACTGTGGTTACACCAACCCCTTCAATTGTTTAAAAGCAATTATTTATGCAGTCTGATGGGAAAAAAGAAATACCAGGTTTAGCTGTTTCAACACGTTTAACTTTGCAATCAAACAAGTTAACAGTGTCTTGCTTTTCAGAGAGGGAAGGTGTCTATTTCGGTATTCAGAAAATTAACACATGAAGAGAGTCTATGGTAGTGTTACTTTAGTAAAGCTGGTAAGTTATTCAAAAAATGTACATTGTCGCAGAGATTAACATAACAGTTTCAACTTGTGACTAAAGTCCAGTAAGTTTTACGTTTGTATTCCCCACATCATGAGTTCATCTCACGAGATACTTTATGTTTTTGAGATGTTAGCTGTTAAAAGGAAAATGCAGCAGCTATATTCAAACAGCAGGCAAAGATTCTGAAACCAGAATGAAACAAAGATTCACATGGAGAATTTCCACTGTTTATCTGTAGGCAGTTACTTAGTAGTTTACCTAATACTGCACTCATCAGCTGTGCAAGGAAAAGCAGACTTCCAATCTCTGTGAATGAGAGTTTAATCGAAATTCAGCATGGCACCTTAAAATTTGTGATAACAAATGTAGTTCTACTGATATTGAATTCAGTTTTAAACTTTAAAAAAGAAAAGTAAATCTTCGAGAGTTTAAAGGCATTTCACACTTGTTTACTTGCACTAACAGCAGTGTTAACATAGCCATACAAAGTTCTTTAACATGCTTTAAAAAAACCCCCAGACTATCCTTCTGAGATGACTACTTGACTACTAAAGTTAACCTTTTAGTCTCCTAAAAGAGATTTTAGGATTTCACAGTGAATAAAACAAAAACCTAAAAACTAAATAGTTTACCGCATAGAAGTAAGGTATTTACTCACTAAAAAGCTGAATTATTTCTACATGGTTAGAAAAGCAAAAGGGAAACAGACATCTAATATACAACGTTCTTTTCTTTTACAGAGAGACAGCAGAGGTGGTAAAAGAGTACAGGTAGTATTTCCTATGCCACTCCCTAGAAACAACTTGTATGCAAGTACTTAAACCGCAGGAAAACCTGCTGCTAGAAGGCAGCATTTCTTTAGCTTCTTAATGCGTTTCCAAAGGGGGAAAAAAAAAAAAATTGCAACAGGGGGAATACTACCAGAGGTAAAACACGGCGTCACTTACTGACGAGCGAGGTTAAAAAGTGCATCTTTCAAACATAACTTTGTTCTGCTTCAACCGGCTTAAAGAAGAATAAAAGAAGGAGCAGAAGCCGACTGAGTCCAGCGGGGCTCTCCCGGGGAGCCGCTGCCAAACGTCGGGTCCTGGCGGGCACTGCCCTTTACCTTTCGGTCAGTCCGGCGAGGAACGTAACGAGGGACGCGGGGTGGAAGTGCGAACAAAGGAAGAAACTCATCCTAAGGTACTTCCCCCCCGCCGCGAACCGCCCCTGCCGGCTCACCCGGGAATGAAGTTTGCAATAGCCCATCAGACGCACTTACAGACACCTTGCCTCAGGGAACAGCACCACCGCCAGCTCTTTTCCTCTGCCCAACTCAGGCGGAACCCGCCCGCTAAAGTCCTGCTGGCTCTCCGGGNGGCCGCTCGCCCAGCGCCTCTGGGTGGCCTCGCCCCCGTCCCGGCCTCGTCTCGGAACCTCAGCTTCCCGAGGGCTCCGCGCTGCCCGTCCGCCCCCACCGCCAAAACTTCTCCCAACTTTCCGGCTGGCCATGCGCTCACCTCTCTGCGGCTCGCTGCCTGCTGGGCGAGGGCGCGGACCGGGGCCAGCCCCGCACGGTGCCTGCCGCGCCGCTCCCCCTTTCTTCCCTGGCCACCAGCGCGCCTCGCCGGTGCCTCTCCGCCCCCTGCGGGCCGCGGCGCCCCCGCCGCCGGATACCTCCGCGGCGCTGGACGGCCGCCCCTCCGGAACTCGTTTTTGCGGCGTTCGGCTGGAGCGGCAGCAGCCCCTGCACCCCTGCCCGGCCCCACCGTGGAAGGACGAAACGCAGAAAAGAACAGCGGGGGAAGGGCGAACCACAACCACAAGCTGTTCCTCCCGGTGGCCCGAGGTTGGGGGACCCCTCACCTCCGCCGCGCTCACCCCGCTCCTGCACGACGGGAGAGGCTGGAAATGGGGTACGGGTCCAGGGANTCACCCGGGAATGAAGTTTGCAATAGCCCATCAGACGCACTTACAGACACCTTGCCTCAGGGAACAGCACCACCGCCAGCTCTTTTCCTCTGCCCAACTCAGGCGGAACCCGCCCGCTAAAGTCCTGCTGGCTCTCCGGGGAGGGCGGCCCCGGCTCCAGCCCGGCCAGCTACCGCCAGGGCCGGGGGGAACGGGGCGCCAGGGCCCGCGACACCCGGCGGCCACCCCGGCGCGGCCGGGAACAGGGGGAGGGGGCCGGCGCCGCTCGNGCGGCGTTCGGCTGGAGCGGCAGCAGCCCCTGCACCCCTGCCCGGCCCCACCGTGGAAGGACGAAACGCAGAAAAGAACAGCGGGGGAAGGGCGAACCACAACCACAAGCTGTTCCTCCCGGTGGCCCGAGGTTGGGGGACCCCTCACCTCCGCCGCGCTCACCCCGCTCCTGCACGACGGGAGAGGCTGGAAATGGGGTACGGGTCCAGGGACGCAGACGACTTCGCGTAAGGTGAAATCCTCCCTAAGAAAGGCTACTCAGAAACTTCGGAGAGCTGCTGCCGGGGATGTCTTATGGAGATGGCAAGGGAGACTGTCAGAGCCCGCGGTGCTCTGCCGTCCGAGGAACAGCGGGTGCCCGGGACAAGTTTCGCGGTGCCCGCCCGCACCGGTGGTACCAAGGAGCGCCCAGCGGCGACCGCAGCGCCTCGGCGACCGCTCCCCTTCCCACAGGCGGCCGGGCTGCCGCCCCCGGACCGCGCCGGCGGGCTAGGGCTCACGCCTCCCCACCTCGGCTGAGCTGGGCGAGCCGCCGCTTAACGGCCGGGCGGAGGAGGGAGGGCTCAGCAGAAGCCGAAAGCGACTGGCGGCTCCCGCGGTTCCCCGGCACTGCTGTACGGAACGGCGCCCTACTCCGGCGTCGGGAAAAGCAGCGGCAGTGAGAGGGACTGCGGAGCCGCGTATACAGCTGGGGGAGCGCGGCGGCGACCACCCTCCGGCACGCGGAGAGGGTACAAGCTATGTCTCCGTACCCTCAAGCGGAAAAGCGCGCTGCCGGATTTATGCTGAAGGGATGTCTATCAGTCTGTCAGCCCTCCGTTAAAGATTATACTCCGAAGCAGTCCTTGAAGGATTCCCCTCTCATTAATAAGTGATCACAATAACGATCAAATGTTTGCCTGGGGAATCCCGTCCCAGCGGACTCACGACAAAGCCAGGTTGCAGGCAGGAGCCGCCGGCGGGGGCGTATTTACCACGCATTAGCCCCGCCACGTCTTTTATTAGCCACATAAATAAATACAGCCAGCGGCGCAGGGGGGCCCCTCTGCAACCACAACCTCACGCGCCCAGGGCTGCAGGTCAGAAGGAACCGACCCCGTCAGAAAGCGCTGGCTCTCAGGGTCACCAGCCCGCAGCCGGGCGGCTCCGCCCCGCAGCACCCGCGCCCCCTCCCCGCGGCCGGCCCTGCAGCCCCCGGGCCGGGCACCGGCTGCCCCGCGG
>VYXC01002454.1:140015-151668 GCA_013397175.1 Platysteira castanea | reverse complement strand
CAACGCCGCTCGAGTCGGCGGGACGGCGCTGCCACCGCCGCACGCTCCGGGCGCCCCGCAGCAGCGCCTGGCGGCTCCTTCTCGGCGGGGCACAGCCGCCAGCTCAACCGGGAGGCTCCAAGTGGGCTGAGCACGGGAATCTCCCACTCTCTCCCGGCCACGTTAAGTCAAGCATAGTCCTCTCGTCTCTCCTCTCCTCTTTTTGTTTTCTTTCTCCTTTTTCTCTTTTCTGTTTTTCCCTTCTTTTTTCTACTCCTTTTTCTTCTTCCTCTTCTTTTTCCTTCCTTTATCTTTTCTTCACGGGAGGTGTATTTCTCAAGGCACACCAAAAATGTGCAAAATGGTAGCTCCTCCAAAATAATACATCACAAGCAAGCAAGACGTATTTATAATGTGGTTCACCCTCATTCAAAGTCATCCCCAATTACTCTTCCTCGACAAAGTTCAGGAGATGTTGCACTGCATAGTGGCAGGGATCAGCTGAAAGGAGGGGCTTTAGTAGGTCCTGAATGGTGTGGTTTATAAAATTTTGGGGAAAATACACAAAAAGCATTAAAAGTTATTTGCCTGAGACACATAGTATAACAGTAAATTTGTAAAGCACTCTGAGATTCTCAGAAGGTAAAATATTCTTTTACTACTATTTCTTTATCCCTAAGGACCTTAAAGTCATGGCCTTCTTCCAAAAGTCAAATTGACTTCTGAAGACATTTGATCATTATTTTCTATAAGATACACCACTAAAATCTATCAAATGAGCATGTGGGATTCTAGTTTAGGAAGAGCAGATACAAACTGCACTATACAAATACTAATTACATTTCCAAATAGTGCATACATGCCATTTCAGTCTAGGAATGTTCACTTTGAGCAAACCTCTGGAAATTTTAATGTCAAAATTCTCTGTCCTTATAGATTTCCCCAACAGACACAGCTGACTGATTTATTTAGCATCTCATCTTCTTTCTAAAGACCCTAAATGGAATTATACTGAGTCCTTATCCAAGTGCAACTGGGCCAAATGACCTTTTCTTCTGTGAAAACTGCTTCAAAGTGAGTTGCATAAAATAAACTGCATTGAAAATAGCATTCCAGAAAAGGGCTGAAAGGGAAACACTTTAGGCCATTATAGATAAGGGCTAGAAACAAATGTAAACCACACTTCTACTCCATACAGCTGCAAATATTTTGTAATTTTGGTGTATGAAATTTCCTACCTTTCAGATTAATTACCATATTGTGGTTGATTGCTGAGTTAAATAACAAAAGGTCAGGGCCACAGATTTCCTAAACTTTGTCTAAACTTTAATTCTTAATGCCTGGAGAAGTGCAGTGGCAGAATTGCAATAACGTCCTGTAAGTTGGACAGGAAGATCTCTAGAAAGTATCCGGTAAAGATAACAAAAAATGACAGGCTTCTGATTTGGATTTCCTACTATACACATGCTATGCTGACAGTAAGTACTTTAGATGAAGAATAAAGGGATTTGCCATCATTCTCCAACAGTGGGTAATGGTGCTTAGCACTTCACATGAAGTACTGGAGCCATGATGTCCAGGCAAGTGTATTCATAAGTCTGCTTAATATAGATAGGTTTACCTTCTGAAACAGGTTTCTAACATCTTGAATAATATTGACAAAGTCATTTTGATAATTACTGAATATTCTATTTTCATTTTGTATTTTCTCTGCCCTTTAATTTTTTTCTTGTAAATAGTGTCAATAAAGCTGTTACAATCATTGTTTACTTTCACTATAATGTGAAAGGGTATCTTTGTGATACGTTATCCTAAATAAAATTCATATATTCTGTTATGTTTTGCTAACCTATAGGAAAGGCACAAAAGAGAATGCTTGAAATCACAGTTGGGTGTCTAGGGCTGAAAATCCTCCAGTCTTATAACCACTGTAACAAAATATGTTTGGTAGTCCCTATCATCTATTACCATATGTCTGTCCTTACCAAATTGCCTAAGATGAAACAAGTTTCAGTTCAGCTATCCAAAAAAAAAAAAAAAAGGGGTTATCTGGACTAGACTGTTTGTTTTCAAGAGAAACATGGATCCTTCAACTTTGGAATTTCCCAAAAACGGAAATAGAAATTATATTTCCACATAATCATAATCATAACCATTATCATCCTCTTCTAAGGTATTATGGCACTAACACTCTTCTCACTGATTTATTTCAAAACCTAGCTTCACAGATTTCAATTCTTGTTTGCTATATATTTAACAAAGAGGAGCTGATAGTTAACTGGATAAGATCGGAAGTAAATACTGAACTCAAGTGTCCTCCAAAGAAATTTTCCTGCTCCCAGCTCAAGGTATGCACTTGGGGAATGAAATCTGAAGTACCTTGGACTGATTTCTCCGCTCCCATTTTCTTAAAGAGAAGATAATTTCAAATTGTTGTGACTTCAGCTGCATAAAACTTTGAAGATCAAACGTGGCACTTTGAATTGCACTGGCTCAGATATGGCAAAGGCGAGGATAACTGTCTTGGTCTCTATGAGGGTAAACCTGTTGCAATTGCTACACAAAGTGCAGCTTTAAAAAAAGCACTTTTGAACACAATAGCAGCCTGTGACTCAGGGGCAATAAAGGGGCCATAAACATCGAGTGTCTGTGACAGAGGGCAAATGCATCTTTTCAGTAAAGGGGTCAGACAGTTTCAAGTGAGTTCTCTGTCAATTAAATATAAACTGACCTGATTGGTTTTACAGTAAGAACTAAATTCTGTACAGTACAAAAGGCCAGCACAAAACCTGTACTCTATCTGAACTGCAGTCACACAATGGAGAAGGAGGCTATTTGGTAACAGCTCTGCTCTGGTTGTTCTCCTTTTCCTCATCTGGTCTTAGGAAGAGCTCCCCAGACCTCAGTTAGTTGTAGCCTTTGGAAAGCAAAACAAAACAACTCTCCAAAACTTCATCATTATCCTTTCCTCGGCCTGCAGTCAAGGGTATATACTCCTTTACCACTCTAGTTTGTTTCCTGTCTAGTAAATGCAGACCTGGGCAATAAAAAATAATTCTGTCTTTCTGGCTGTTCTTGCCTACTCTTTGAAAACTTGGGGTGAACTACAAATGTCCACTTCCTTCCCCTTCCTACCTTCTGCCATTTACAGGGGGGAAAGGGGGAAAGCTCTATGAAATATACATTTGAGAGAGTCCTGACATTTTCTTACCTAAACCAAACTTTTTCAAAACCTCTGAAAATCTTTAGGATTACCTTAGCATACATCTCTTCATCTGACAGAATTTGAGCAAGGATATATAACTTTTCATATTTTAATTATTTTTATTGACTTTCTTTTACCCTGGAGAGTTATTACTGCGTAAAATATCACTGACTATTTGATTAGGTATTCTTTCACAGTGATATTCAAGACTTCCAAGGCAGCAATGTCAAAATAATAGTCATATATCAGCTTTGGTATAATGAAATGCTAAGCAAGCTCAGCTACTTGACAATCTGTTGTGTGCCCTGTGAACCTAAAGAGGAGTTTACTGAGGTGACTCGATCATGTAACCTACAAGCTACAACTGTTTGTGGATATGTGTTAAATACACGCACATGCAATTGTAAAGAAAACCTGGAGCAATGCTACAGAGGAAAAAAATTAAAACATACTTAAAAGACCATTTTATATTTCTAGGTTCTAGTTCTTCAGGTATTAGTAGGGTGAGGACATCCAAATATTCCAACAATAATTTTCTGAGCCTTTAAATTGGCAGAGACAGCTGATCTGTAAGAGAGTGATTTTTCATTTTTGTTTTTTTTTATCAGCAGAAAGGAGAAATATATTCTTTAAACAGGAATGAGCTAGGCAGCCTCACATTTACAACATTTTGGTCCTCCAAATTACCTCTGTCTGTCAACTATTGAGAAATATTTTATCATCACTTCAAAATCAAGCCACTCTTCCACATCACACTTTTCTTCACCAATCTATCTTCATAAACAATTTAAAAAGTTAAATAATTTAAAAATGTAATGTAAGGCTGCTTTTATGACATTTAGTCTACTCAATGCCATACTGGCAACTGGAACAGAACCAGCTGCACTGTTACAGACAGTACTGGTATTTTGGTTAAAGATCCGGATTGAAGATAGGGTAATGGTTTGCACTAGTTCATCCCAAACAAAAGTGAACATCCCACTTATCTTCAGTATTCCCTAGGGTGGCAAGATGATGGAGATCTGCAGGGAGTTTTGTGTTGTCTGGCTCAGCAAGGTAGGCTAAGTCTGCTTCTCCATCAGGTGTTATCGTCCTACTGAGTGGTGCTTAGACTGCTCTATAGAGATCAAATCCACTGAGCTCAAGGCAGAAATGCACCCGTTCACAGTCTCATGCCTACAACACAACTACTGAGTTTAGATTTAACTAATTAAAGGACAATTAAAGTGTTTGGAAAGATCACAAAAGGGCTAGGTTATAACAGTTATTAATTTTAAATTTTTTTTTTAAGCTATGTAGGCTGGTATTTTTTATTTTGTCAAGCACAGGCTTAACACAAGAATAAGGAAAGGGATTTTCAGACTTACCAGTCCAAAGCCAACATGACTGGCACTTTCTAGGACAAGAAGAGATGAAAGAAATCTGTTCTCCACTGGATCTTAAACATCCTGTTTTCTTGAGCTGGTCCTTCAACTCTTTTAGAGCTTTCAGGAGCTTTCAAAACTAAAACAAAGTTGGAATCCAGATGGTGTTTATGTGACATAGTGCTAAAAAACAGTGATAATTTGACTTCCTTGGTTTTGATTATTTGGAATTAGTTGTCCCGGTTCCATTAATCCCAGAATTGGTGTGAGATCAGAAAATTGGGTGACATTAGTATTAAGTAGGATTGAATGAAGTAAAAGAATGATGTTGTACAAGTGCTACTAAGCTACTGGTCCTTTTGATTCTAAAATTGGTCCTAAATCCAAAATTAGAGTTTGAAGAACTATAGAGAAAAGTAGAGAGACCAAGTGACTGTGGTACTTATAAACATCTGAAGTAAGTTTGAACTCTGTGTAAGCAATGGATTTACCTAATGTTTCAGAGTTGGTAGGATGGTTTTAATTTAGTGTAGGATGATTAATGGTGGAATGTAATACTCTGAATATCTTCAAAATTCTTCAAGTTATAAGAAAAAGGAAAAGCATGGGTCTCTATTGAGACCAAGTCATCAAGTCTCTTATTTTGGTCATTGGTCCTTTTTAATAGACTGGGTCTAGACTTACAGCTCATAAATCTGTACCATTAAAATATATAGCATGTAAGTCTAGAACCCAATTGACTTCAGTTACGGTATGCTGCTGGCATCTACCATGTCATAAACTTCATGTTTATTTAAGACTAGATAGCTTATTCCTCCAGATTTAATTAATCTTAGGTTATGGTTTGGTTTAGGATTTGCAAATCCAAACAGCTAAAATCCTAGATGACTTCAGAATTTTGAAAAGCTGATAGATAGAAAGGAAGACGTTTTCCGTCGTCACTAAGGCTCAATGTTTTTTGCACAGAATAGAACATTATGCCTGGTTTTTCTGCTGCAATTAATCTGGACTTACAGCTAAGAACCCTTAGATTTCATCAAGATGAAGATTCCTGGTGTTTACTGGTGGTTTTTATCCCATTTTACTAATATGAGGATTTGTTTCTGATTAAGCCTTGTGTACATGTATCTGGTTTCTAGAGTTCAATGTATTTGGGAATATTATTTCGTCCAGTGTAAGAGAGGACTCTCCTGACTAGCAATTCCCATCCTACACGATATCCTATCTACTGTAAACTGAGTTGTCTGATCCAGGAAGAGTGTATGTGTGGAAAAACCCTTTCTTCCTTTGCTTACATGGTATTCTTCTCTATGTTATTAATAGAAATCCAACAAAAATCAATGAAAAGAATCTAGAGTTCAATGAATGGCTATTGGATCTTGAAAGTGCCGGAATATATAAGGAACAAACAGAAGGTGCTCAGCATGACAAGTCCCCTTTCCTTGTAGCTGTCTAGTTCAAGCACAGTGTCATAGCAAGGAGATGAGATTCTCTGCTTTATCAAAAGTTTGCTCAGGTTTATCAAAAGGATGCACAGTTATCCGTCAGGAGTTGTAGAAAGAACAATGGCTTTATGAGTACTAGGGGACAGTCTTTACTTCTCAAAACATTGCTCATCCAGCTGAAATTAATCCAGCACGTGAAACAAGAACCTCTCCTGCAAGGGCACAGTGGGCAGAGAAAGAATCTTTTATGAACTCTTTTTATTTGTTTTCTGTCTTGCCTAGGCACCGTTAAGTCAAGTCCTCTACTTTAAAAGCTAATAAAATCTACTTTTCCTGTATTTTAAGGTAATTTACTATCCTTTTTTGGCAGCTCTAGGTAAGAAAAAGGTTTTGGTCTATCCACTCTAGATGATTTGGCTTTCCATCACAATTCTTGTCATTTCTTTCAGTGTCATTTCTTTTCTGGTATATGCAAAGGAATTGTGTTGCCAAAACAAAATTTCCAAATAAAAGGATTAATATATACATTCTGTATAAAAATTACCTATTGTCTCATATGCTCTGTATTACTGAATAGGACTTGACAACCTGTTTTCTTCTCTTATTTTTCAGCACACATTAACCTTCTGTCTCTCTTTCATTATAAACAAAGAGAATATGATTTGCTGCCTTCTTTACTCTTTCTCCTTTTTTTTACAAAGTTCTGTATTTTAAATAACTAAATCATTAAAAGCCTCACAGAATGTCCAAGATCAATATAACACATGATCTTCCATAATAAAGCTATGTCATATTTAAGTTCTATACTATCTCTAGTACTCTATACGATCTTTAGTACTGTTAAGTCACATCAGATAGGTTATTACTATTTAAATTAGCCAAATAATGAACACTGTAGAAGTGTTCATTCAGCCCAGTATTGTATTAGTCTGACACTATGGAAAAATTCCCTCATATAAATGGTATCACATAAAGGGCAATGCCTGTTAAATAAAAGCATATATCAAAATAGGATCTAACTAAGAATCAATATCAATGTATCCCATTTTCACATCATAAGCATATATAAGTGTGTCAGTCACAAGAAATATATTGTGTCCTTTTCTGTTTGTAATTGCAACATCATTGCTTACCTACAGCGAGTTATAGAGCATGCCTTCAGGCATGAATTGCCCTTAAAATAAAATTCTACTGTATTATTATTTTATATTGACAGTCTTTTTAAAGCTAGTGTCTTGGAAGCTGAAGCTGTGTAATAAAACTTGCATGCCACCTAAACACAACTCCTAAGCAGTTTCTTTAAGTTCGGAAAAAATTACCCTTGTTTTAGTTCAAACTCCAGAGAAAGATATATATGCCAAGAGGGTCTACACAGGGAGCAGAAAAGAAAGTAGATTGGTGAGTTAGACAGGGTGAAGTTCAACAGATGAGTTTCATGAGAAAGAAGGAAATATTTTCGCTTTCAGAAAAGGTATCTATGTGAGCTACAGAGCTGGCATTCAGGTAAGATGTTTGAACTTACCATCGTACCAGGGAATTTTTGCAGGTTTCATGCAGATTTTTCATCTAGCCAGCACAGTTAGATCTATTTGTACCTTGAAAGCAGATGTAACCAGTAATAAATGCTTGTGGTGATTCATTCATCTATATACATCTTGCACAGATGGAATTTTTCAGACCTATGGAAGCAACATCAGATATATTATCCAAGGCTGATGAGTCAAACACTCTACCAGACCTATTACAATATTCAAAATAAATCACAGTGCTGCCGTGCTGCCCAAAATCTAGAATAAAGGGTACTTCAACATGTATTTTATCCAACAGAAACTGATTAATTAATAATCATAATGAAATGTATTTCAGTTAATCAAGAGCAGTCTAGTAAAGGAGAGTAATAAGGAAAAAGACGACTTTAAATTCAGCATTTGGCATTTTCAAGGCATTGTATCAAATTAAATGATTTTGAAGAAAAATCATACCTAAACCTGCTTTTCATTGCTTGACATTGTATTATCTCTCTTCTCTTCCCCTCCCCTCTTTCATTTTTAACAGGTTTTAAGGATATATCTGCTAATGCTGTGTGTCTCAACTTTTCTGTGTACTTATCATCTTGTAACTGTAATAGGAATCTGAGTACATGACGGAAGGCTGGCTTTCACGATAACTCCTTCTCTGCTCTCAAGTTATTGACTTTTCTTCCTGCTTAGTTTTCTCTCCTATTACTGTTGCCATCATAAGTGTTCAGGAATAGGGCACTCCATTGCACTTTCATTTGAACTTTTGCTGAAAATCTAACTGAGATCAGCAAAATATCTTATCAAGTGTTTCCTCAATATAAATAAGAGGCCTTTCTGTTTCAGGTGTTAGTTTTGAAACTTCCTGCAAATGCACTGAATTCACATTATTTTTTTATCATTTTTTGTGCTGTAAAGCCCATCACTTCCATTTTTATATGTTATATTATCAAGACACTGTTCAAATGAAACAGTTCTAAGGATTGCATATGTTGAGCTAGAAATATTTGTACAGTAGCACTTTTAATTGGTGACCCGAAGAAAACCATATAAAATAAATGCAAGAATTTATCATCACCTGTACTTTCCCGTCAGGGTTGAAGTATGTCAGGGAATCAAAAGCAGTTGAGTGATTATTTGTCATGAAATCACTACCACAATGCTCTCATGGTCCTTTGGAAAATGAAAGTAAAATGCAGACTGGAAAAAGACTTGCTACTTTCAGAGCAATGGAATAAGTTTGTTTATTCAGTAACTATTTTTGTGCTGGCAGGAGATAAGTTTTTTTTACTGAACTACTTGAAATATTCTGGCTATCTTCTTATTTCATTACTGGAGGCAACAGGCAGAAACTACATTATGTGAAACTACGTTGCTGTATACAAGTCTTCTCATCTTGCATGATTTAAACAATAAAATACGTTGTTAAACTGCTTAGTCTGTATGGTGACAAAGACTGTACAACTATCTAACTGCATAAATAAAAGTACTATTAAATTTTGTTTAGTTCTATCCTTCTTTCTGATGGAAATGAGTGTTTTCAATCAGGCAGGCTCATTGAAAAAAGATCATACATAATTAAATTTCAGTGGCTATAACAGAGCACTACTTGATTGTATTATGTTAACTGTATTTGTAAAATGTGTTATGAAGATTTCGTGCTTTTTTAATATTTGGCAACACTGACTGTCTTCAGTTTTGATTAAAATATTTTGCTAGAGTATCTTCACACACAGTGGACTGTATTTCTTATTTTGTATTTATTCCAATTGTGTCCTAATTGCAAACATCACTGCACAGAAGAATAAAAGCTCTGATCATGAGAGTTTTCTGCATTTTGATGAAATATCAAATATAAAAGTTAAATTGTCTGTATTGTCCCAATCATCATATGGTACTTTAGAGTTTAGTGGAAATAAACAATTACAGAGTAAAAAGGCTACCTGAGATGATAGATACTCCATGGAGAGAGACTGGAATTTTTACAGCTGGGTTGCTGGCTTGAGTGTGGCCCATTTCAGTGGAGACTGAATATACTGACCTTTTGATAGCTCATCACTCACTGTAAGAAATTTGTTTGTGAATTAATCTAGTTTTGAGTAGATGTCTGTTTAGGATGCAAAAAAAAAAAAAATTATACATGCTTAAAATTTATGAAGATGAAAAGGGATACTTCTAGACACTTTATCATTAAGACTAACATTTTTGCTGAAAATGCAAATAGGTGGGTAATAGCAATAGAGTGAAGCCTGTACTGCCATGCCTCTGTGTTGTTCTGGACATCAAGGACTTGAGTTCTTCAGACTGTTCGCAGATTACTACAGACAATAATTCTTTTGTAAAGTTACCTGGTTAATGTAAGGAGAAATTCTGTAACTACTACTGGACAATGCTCCTTCCATAAGCAAAATCCAGTTGCAGAAATGGACCCTAAACAAAATTCAAGATCAAAAAATGTTTAGCAGAGTCTTAAACCATAGAAAAATCAATACTGTTTTCTGATTAAAGTAAATTCAGGAAAAATGTCACATACAAGCCCAAGGAAAATTTTTTCATGATTTATTTAAGATTTATCCAGCAGATTTCCAGTTGTGCATTGTTAAAAACAAAAAGAGTTAGCCAATAACTGAGCTTTATTTAACTTCCTTTTCAGTTTGGTTAAGATCTTGAAATATTTCTTTAAGCCGGTCTATGTAATATTGTCTAGTCTAAGTGAAACCTCCATAGTTTATTTATGTATGCAGTTCATTCTGTTATTAAAGAAATATTTTGTTTGGCTTCTTAATACCATGATGACCCTTTCACTAGTTAATATATATCCTGAAACAGACACAATAGCAGAAAGACAGACACAAGTATGCTCCTCCTTGCAGTTCAAGTGTCAGGAACACATTTTTTTAAAAGAAAACCAAACCCTTCCTTTCTTTATTTCCCCTCCACTGCAGAAACTGCATAAGGGATGTCTGTCCTTTGAAATAATTTTCGTTGTGTTGTGCTGCGTTGCATTTCCAGATGACAATATGAGAGTGTTCGTAAAAGCAACAATATGTTAAATAGACTTTGCAATTGGTCCTCTATCCTAAAGTGCTAAAAAGGGATCCCTCCATGATTTCCTCCATGTTTCTGTCATCAAGGTGAAGAAATGACTCAAAGGCTAGGAACTGAGAGGATTGCAACACCAGTGAGGAAAGCTTTGCAACTAATTCCAAATACAAATGGTTTTTGTTCATGCCAGGGAAACAAGGACAAGGACTCACTGCTACCACTGTAATATTAAGTGGCCTCATAGGAAAAGTAGTTATTGATAAGGATTAAATGGTTGGCCTGGGTGTGTCTGTTGGATTAAGAAATTGATGGTTTGCTCTGTGTAAGAAGTTTTCCTTCGGCTTTTCTAATCACAACTGGGTTGATATAGCCTGTTTGCTTTGACAAGATTTATTTTTTGTATGTGACTGATCTGAACAAGACCCCCAGTTTCTTGAGAAGCCCAGTTCCAGCTGCTTTATTTAATTCTCTCTCATTACGTTGTTTTTCCTAGATCTGTGGCCATGAAAGACACTTCTTCATTGCACTCTGAAATCAGATTAAACAACTGTCTGGGCATGACACAAGATTCCTGAATGTTTTTAGGGAACATGTAGGATAGAAGGTTACCTGGGCAAGGGAAACTCACAATTTGGGTATTTTCTTTATCTGACTATAAATAGCAAGATTTAAGAATGAAAATTTTAAATTAATTGGCTAATTAAACAAAATAAATGCAGTGCAGCAGCACACTATCTGATGCCATTGGCATTTTAGTTTCATTTCCTTTGCAGAAGAAAAGTAAAAAATGTGCCAAAACTACCCTTCTAGCATAAATCCTTTAACCATGGAACTGTCCTACATCACTGATCCTGTCGCGGTTTGACACTGGCCCAACACCAGGCACCCACGAGAGTCGCTCGCTCACCCTCCCCTACCACAGCTGGGCAAAGGGAGGCAAAAAGAGGGAAAAGGGTTAATGGAGGCTTCATGAGTGAGATAAGGAGACCGGGACAAATATTTCAAAGGTGAAACAGGCCCAACCTTAGTTGCTAAGGAAAATTTATTACTAACAGAATCAGAGGAGGGTAATGAAAAGTAAAATAAGCCCTTAAAACA
>VYXC01002454.1:82186-139855 GCA_013397175.1 Platysteira castanea | reverse complement strand
GGCTCTGGCTCCTGGAGCACCTCCTCCTCCTCCTTCTCCACTGACCTTGGTGTGGCCATGTTGTTTTCCCTCACATATTCTCACCTCCTCCTCTTCTCTGACTAGCAGCAAAAACCCCGGATTTGTTTTGATTTTTTCCTAAATATGCCATCGCAGAGGCGTTACCAGCCTCTGTCACTGGCCCAGTTCTGGCCAGCAGCATGTCCATCTTCAGAGCCATCAGCCACTGACTCTGCCGGACATGGTGGGAAGCTCCCAGCAGCTTCTCACAGGAGCCACCTTTGTGCCCCCCTACTATCCAAAACCAGGCCATGCCAAACCAATACAGATCCCTCTCAAAATCCAGTGGTAAAAGTCTGTGTAACTACCGTCTTACATATCATATAACCATTGTTTACTCCACAACTTCAATGTGTTTATTTTTGTAATAACACTTTGTGGTTAGAAGGTTTTAGTATATTCATTTTATGAGGAAGAGAAACACAAAGAAGATCTTTTATAAGCATGCCCAGGTCCTATTTTTTAATTACTTCAATGCCAAAATGTCACTGAATACTATTGATATTCAAGCACCTAAGGGCCATATCCTAAATTATTAGTTGTGAAATATTGAGACACCAAAAATAAGTCAGGAAAGTCAGAACAACAGTAATTAACATTTATAGGAGACAGCATTGGAACCAACTGCTTGTTTCTGTACTTTTTTATGTAAGCGTGAAGCTGGTGAATGACTTCTAATCAAAGTGTTTTCTCTCATGCCTTGGAAAAGCATACAACCATCATTTAGGAAAGTAATGTGCTATTGCAGTGTAATAACATGCTGATAGTTTATCATTTGGGAGCTGAAGTCTTAAAGGGTGACATAATGCAAAAAAAGCAAAGAATGAACAGCAAAAATCGAACTTGGTCTGCCATCTCAGCACCTGTACCTCAAGATATGGCTACTTAAGACTTACTCTGTAGTAATCCCTAGGGAATATTTTAGATTCCATGAACATTTTCTTAAATTAAGAACATGAAAAAAAATTGTAATCTTGCAGATTGATAAAGCTTGGCTTTACTATAAAAGACCTTGAAGAGATCTAGTAGATTAAGTGTTCTTAACACAAATATATGTAGTAAATAAACTGGGCTACATCAGCAAGCAAGTGCAATTTCCTATGTGTTGCTTTCTAGCATGCTCTTATCTAAGATATTAGGAATTGGTGCCCAAAGGTACCATAGCAAGTTAAGAATTTACCTTGTTCAAAAGGTTAATGCAAATGATGAGTTGCCTGTGAACTCATCCATACATATGTGTAAATTATATTCTACTGTACAGACACTCACAGGTTGCAGGGATAATGTTAAAAATATTAGACTGAAATTACTCAGTGGATCTTATGAGTCTGCAAATAGTGAAATTAGTGCCTTTTCAGTGTTAACTAATTGTTTGAATGGTGGAAGAAAGAAAGAAAGAGAGAATACTTCTATGGGAAACTATGAAATTTATGACTGTTCTATTAAAAATCAAAACACCCCTTCTGCCTTGAAGAAATTATCAAGACAGAGTATTAGGAGAAATATCTCTATGTGCTTACCTTACATTAATATTCTTCCCAAGACATCTGTGTTGTCACAGGATCACACAGAGTCTCTGAGTATTTGAAGCGGATGTGAAATCACCTAGTTTAAACCTCCTGGTCAGGCAGGGTCAGCTACAGCTCATTGTCCAGCACTGTGGGCAGCTGGGTTTTGAATATCTGCAGCAATATGGAGATTCCATGACCTCTTTGGGCAACCTGTGCCAGTGTTTGACAATTCTCACAGTAAAAAAGTGTTTCTTATGTTCAGAGGGCACTTCAGGTGTTTGCTTTGTGCTCGCTGCCTTTTGTCTTTTCACTAGGCACCACTGATAAGAGTTAGGTTCCCTCATCTTCTTTCCTTCTCATATGATATTTATGCACCTTGGAAAGACCCCCCTGAGCCGTCTCTTCTCCAGGCAGTGCAGTCCCGGCTCTCAGCCTCTCCTCACATGAGGAATGACTGGGTCATTAATGAATGTGTTAAAGAGCAATGGCGCCAGTGTCAGCCTCTCAGGTACACCCTGACTGGCCTCCAGCTGGACTTTGTACAACTGTTTGCAACCTTCCGGGCCCACCCGTTCAGCTGTTACCTAATATTAATTCTTTTAATTAATTCTAATTAATTCTTCCCTTGGTATCTCTATTGCTCACAGTTAGACCACAGAATACTGGGCCAGATGGATCCATTAAGACCATTCTTAAATTCTTCTGTTAGTAACTAAGCTAGGAGACGGTTCTTAAATCAGATAGTCCCAGGATCATATGCCCTCCCAAACATCCCCCAAGGCCTGCAAAGCAAGAACTGCCATGAAGGGATTTTCTATAATCATATTCCAAGCATTTAATGAGAACCACTTGGGCCAATGTGCCCTTTCTTTTATATTAAAAAGATGGGAAAGTAATAAAGCTGTGATGTTTTGGATTCCCTGGCCAAAAAAACCCCCAAACCAAAACAATCTAAAACGAAAACAAGCCTGCATCCCGACTTCAACTGTCCCCCATCAAAAAAAAACCCCAACACCAAAAAAAACCCCTCACACAGATCTCATGAGTATCCAACTGTTTATTTAAGCTTTACGCTGAGCACTTTTGTCCTTTAAATGTCCTTGACAATTCTGACCCATGAGCTAAGTTTATAGAAATAAATGTATGTCCTTCTCAATGACCTCCTTTACCATAATTTTCTTTAAATTACATAAGGAATAAATTAGCACAAAATTTCTTATTTAGCTTCAACCTCCGCATGTGTTGTGTTGACTCAGTGTGAACATCTATGATCACATGTCACATACCATTCTATTATTCTTTGATGGCATAAAAAGAAAAGACAGAACATTTAAAAATATATTATAAAAATAATACATCAGAAGGAACAAGCAGCTTTGATCCTCACATCTAATTAATTGCACATTGGCTAGATTTAGCTCATACAAATGTGGGATAGTTACTTCACTGTAAATGATTAATAACAATGGATGAACAGTTGTTTGTTTTTTCTTCATCCCTTCCAAATGCAAAAACACAGACACCTACAGTTCAAGCATCAGGAAGGAGGTCAAATGTCTGATCTCTTCATAGCTATTTATGCTATGTGAGGTCTGAGAAGCACTCTTCTTACAGAAGAGTGTAATTCTTTTCAGCAGTTCAGGTCATAAGGAGGTAGAACATACATGCACTTCCCTGAGCATCGTGTAGAAGTCAGTACAGATGCTCTCATACCAATCAGTAAAACATGCAGCTGTAATAGCTGGTACACCAAGATCCATTTATTATACTTTACACCTATACAGCAATTGATTTATACTGCCAATTCCCTTGGGTTATGTGAACACCTTGGGGACAAACATAATATTATTTAGAATCATGAGGTACATCATGTGCTTCTTTGATCTAGGTATAATAGGAAGCACATTACAAACCTACTTTTCTAATGAAAATTTTCTTGTAATCAAGTGCTTCAACTTCTTTCACTGTTTTTAAAATTCAGTGGTTCAGAACTAAGTTTTTAATGATACCCTTCACAATATAGCCTGTGATGTTTACAATACCATTCATGCATAATATACAATTTTTTTTGTTTATTCTTTGACATAATCCCACCAAACACAATAGATGTTAATCATCCATGATGAGTGAAATTTACCTTCAGTTGCACAGCAGTAACTCATTGTTTTGGCAGAGTGTGATTTCACAGTGAATGAATCACTGTATCTGCTGGTTTATGCTCTCAGTATGTTTGAGTATGTTTGTGTGCATGTATATCTGGAAAATACAATTCTTTTGTAGCTGCAGATACTTTGCAGTTTCTCTGGACAGGAAACGTTGAGAAAGTGAAAGGTGTGTATTTTCCCAGCAGGGATCAAAGCAGAAAAATAGTACAACTTAGATAACCTTTCTGCCAGGGTTCCTCCAGGGTGAAATACCCATTTAAACATCTTTCCCAGAACTGCATGTCCTTCGTCTCTGTGCTTTACTCTTTCTACACCAATAGCTGTAAGTAGGAGGTGCAGTGAAAGGTGAAACCAAAATGTTTTGATGCTGGAGGCTTTGATCATTCTTGCTCTTTTAGGATCCCTTATATCTGAAGCCCTCAATCAGGTTCTGAGAAACTTCTGGGAGGAAGGATGGTCTTAAAGAGTTTTTCATTCCTTTTTTTGTTTCTGCAGTTTTTCCCACAGAAGGGCGTATTCAGATTCCTAAAGAAGGCTTTGAAAAGGATCCAAAGAGGCAATCACATGCATGTGCAACTATTTTTTCACCAGGCAAGAATATATGGAATGTGAATAGAGTTTCAGCATAGCTCTGCGAATATGAGTATCAATTGAAACTGGGTAGGCAAATTCCATGAAGTTCTAGGTAAATTAATGTGCATATAGCCAGTGAATTACTAACTTCATATAATTGAAAGCAGGAAAACCTGTCTGCATTCAGTTGTTAATATAAAGTTTAATTAGAAGGAAGATCTTCAAGGGTGAAGCGTCTCACTGAGAAGCACAGACTTCACAGTATCTTGAGAACATGATTCTACCAAGTACAGGATTTCTGAAGGAAAAAACGAATGTCAGAAAAAAGAATGCTTCTCTTGTACAAATGCTAAGATCTGCAGACTTTCTAGCTATAGTTTAATTCTAAGTAGGAATAAACATTTCCCAAAGACTAGACAATATAGTCTTTCTCCTCAGGTAAAAAGGTGTAGTTGGAATCCAAGTAACTCATTAAGTCTTCAAAATACAAATTAGTTCAAACATATCTGATTTTCACATTTAAAAGAAGTAGTAGATACAACAGCATTTGCTCTTAATTACTGCCTGTTGTTTATTATTATCCTGCTGTTTAAAATAAATTCAAATCATCTAGCAAGATGCAAAAAAGCACTGTGTGACCTTAGCGCCTATTGTGAATAATATGAGAAGACTGACCAAGCAGGCTTGGAAACAGCATTCTGCTTATGTCAACTGTTTTCAGGTTACAGATCCACACACTGTTCCTCTGAATAAGGGATACAGTAGCAGAAGTTAGGTTTGACATTGGAAAACACAAAAGCAGAGCAATGATGCATTCAATGATACATCCTTTCCTGTGAAAAAAACAATCTTTTGTAGCAATTATGTACTGCTTGCACAGTAGTTTTAAGATAAGAAGTCCCAAAAGTTATCTTCTGTAATTTTTTTTAAAATTTGATTTCCATCTTTACATTCTAGGACTGCCCCATCTGCCCCACAATTGACACTTGTGTGGATTGGCTTAACCCTTTTAGAAATTTGACTAATTAATCCTCCTTACTTGAATTTAACTTTGAAACAGAGCTTCCACTGTGCATGGAAATGATAAAGATAGACAGAAAAGAAAAAGAGCAACTCTTCAGAGAAAAAAAACAAGCCCTGTTTATATGCCTCTGTCTAAAGAAAATACATACATTGAACATTTAGAAAAGTAGACTAAAGTTTTTGCTGTTCAAAGGATGTTTACTGGGTGTAGTTTGTAGGACTGTAAGTGGAGCATGACCCATTTGTGTTTGCTTGACTTTTCTCAGTGTACTGTGACCCAGCATTGTTGGGTTTGTTGTATCTTTATTTAAACTTTGTTCCTCTGTGAGGAGCTGTGGCTTCTGTATTTTTCAGCATCACTGTACCCCTTGGGTGACATTTCCTTTGATCCTTAAAATGGAATATTTCAGATGTTATATCAAACCTCAGAAGAGTAACTTGCTAAGGAAAATAGAGCTGTATTTTCCTGAAGGAACTGAGGCTACATCAGGTTGAATTTTACCCTGTAGGTTATTTAAGCACAGTATGATGTTATACAAACTCTGCCCTTCTGTCTGCTACTGAAGAGATGTCATTGAGGGGGGAGGAAAAAAAAAAAAAGCAAGTAACTCCCATTCCTTTCCACTGATGTCTTAAAGGCAAAGATTTAATTGTACTGAACTGCAGAATAAAATTAATTTTGAAGAGAAGAGACATACCAGTAACTTGGCCCTTGCTTTGTAGCTCAGGTTTATAAAATCAAGAGTTTACAGTCTTTGGTCTCACATTGTTTACAGAAGGTTGAATAAGGGATTTTTTGTTTGCTTATTTGTTTTGTTTTGTTTCCCAGTTTCAACTAATTTTAGATGATCTTTCCCTACTTTTTCTTTAGGTTCAAATGTCCAAACTCTGTGGCATAATCTGGCTTTACATTAGGGATTTTTAGAAAAAGGTTTTCATTTAATGGGTATTTTGTAAAGGCTGTGTATCATCTGGGTCTGTCTTCCTTTCTTTTTATCTACACGCTTTCCAGTGCTCAAGATCTCCCACATTTCCCATGGTGATCTCCTCAAACTGCAGTGAGTAAAGAAGGGATCATTGTGTGGTAGCAGAACTTCAGAGACAATGTCTCTCTACAGTGTGTCTGAGTGGGAACCAGCTTCTTTATGTCCTGAATTGTCTGGGGACATCAGAAGAGAAAAAAACATAGAACTGTAAGAAAACTGGAGAAGCACATCTTAGTCCTATTTCATGTTCTTCAGCATCTGAGCTGCATGAAAATCTACAGAGACCCTGAATGGGAACGTTTTCCATTGCTGAGACCTGTGAGAGTCTGCATGGGTCAGGTTCTTCAAAACTTGGGTTACTGCTTAGTCCCTTGCCCGTCTCTGGAACACCCCGTCTAATTTATAGTCTTTGTTTTCCAGTATAGTTCCACCACTGCTCTGTTGTTATCAAACCATGCTATTCCTTAGTATGAGGAGAGTGATCTTCTTTGTTACTTTTAGTTGTATCTCCTCCTCTTCTGGTTGGTATTAGATTACGAGAAATGCTTTATGCATATGTTTTACTGTATAAATATATCTCCATATATGTGTATATTTAAGTGAAGAGCTATATAGATATATAAATATTTGTTTATTTCTTTTTGTTCAGAAAGTGAACACTAGTGAAAGTCCTTAGAGTAAATGAAGTGCATTGTGAGGGAAAGATGTAAGGCATGTTTTTTACATTTCCAGACAGAGACCTCACTAAAAATTGAATATGAGGTTAGTTAAACAAGACAAGGAATCCAGGAATTGGAATCTGTGCTTAGTAGCAACATTGGTTATAGAAGAAGTTAGCAAAATGTGAGAAGTCCAGGACTTGCAAGCCTGGTTAATCTCTAAGTATGGTTGTAGGGACTAAGAGCTTGTTAATTACTACTCAGGTGTAAAATGACAGATACCTCCTTTGTCATCAGCTGCTTTCTCTGTGGAAGAACATTTCTTCATCCTTTCTTAGCTAATTTTTAAGTTTTCAAATTTCCTGCTATCATTCTGCTCCACCTTCTAAGAGAGGAGGTGGGAAGAGTACACACCCTCATCTGCATCTTACTGTTTTAAAAGCTGCTCTTTCCCACTACAAAGTACTGTGATATATTGCAGAAAAAAGACATTTCAAATTTTTCTCCCTTGTTTTTGTAACTATCTTTAGCCGTCAAAATTAAATTTTCCATTAGACCCTGTCAAAAACTGTGCCCTGAGCATGTACAACCACAGAATGAAAGACTGTCCTAACAAATGCTTTCAGACAGTGCTCTGGATCATTGTTTCACAGTAGCTTTTTAACTCAGTTATAAAGTTGCATCTTCCAGTTAGAAAGAAAAAGATGTGATTTGTCTGGTGATGATAATACAGTTAAAGGCCTTTTAGAAACTGCAGAAAGGGTTTGAAATAATTATGTTTTAAGCAGTGACACCATGTAATGCAGTGCTACATTTGTAACTGAAGAATGTTTTTTACCAGGCTTTTCCTTCCCATCTCTCAGCATTTTCTTATTTTATTTAAGGAGGAACTGATACAATACAGTTATTTTATGTTTAGAGTAAGAATAATGAGTGTTGTATGGAAAATTTTGAGACATCTCTTTCTGTTTCAGCGAACTTTAAACATTTCCCTTTTTCTTCCCCTTTCATGTCTGCATTCATCATTTTAGCTTATGCATGCAATTTATATTTGAATACAGCAATGAAAGGATTCTTGGTTCTTATCTTCACTTCCCTCACTAACCCTTCATGTAGTTGTATATTATTAAGTGTGTCCTCATTAAATCTTTTTTCCAGTCTTACATATCCTGCTCTTGCTGATTTTAGATGAGGTCTAAACAAAGTTTTGCAAAATAGGGTTATTAGCTTTTGAGATTTAAATATTAAGTTAATTCACATCTTGCAACAACATGTAGTGCCCAGCATAGGTGAATAAGTAAAGAGAAGGCTGGGCAGATGGGCAGACTAAAGATGTAAAAACCACAGATTATGGGAAAAGAAATGGGAAAGACAACTTCCCCCCCCCCCCGCCAAAAAAAAAAACAACTTACAAAATCCAACAAAACTAACCCAAGCAACAACACAAAAAACATCCACAAATCAGACAAAAAAACCCTAAGCAATCAACCCAAACTCAAACATACTTCAAGTGTAAATCAAGTCATCTTCATGTTCATATTGCTCCATCAATGCCCACTTAATAACAAATGAGGATCTGGGCCTGTATCAACCCTATATGCAAAGCTGCAACACTAGCTGGATTGAAACCCATTGTATATTTAGTTTTTTTAACTTACTGCGGTCTTCAAAAATGAAAAGATCTATTGTACAACATGCTCCAGAACACCAGCAGTGACATCCCCAGCAGCTGGTCACTTCCTCCTCTGTTGATTTACAGCAGGATGTTTCTACACCACATTGTGCCATGCCGTATCAGGGATATCCCAGTTTACTTCACACAAGCAGTTCCTCCCACAGCCAGGTTAAGATGCTACACTAGGTAGCTGGAGATCATAGAATAGAATCCTAGAGTCTTTAAGGTTGGAAAATACCTCCAAGATCTCTGAGTCCAATCTTTGACCAATCACCAGTTTGTCAGCTAGGCCATGGCACTAAGCACCACATCCAGTCATTCCTTGAACAGTTCCGGGGATGGTGACTCTACTACTTCCCTGGACCATTCCAATGCTTAGCTACCCTTTCAGTGAAGAAAGCACCTAAAACCAAAAAATTGCCTAAATAAGGTGGAGTCTTTTGTACAGACTCAGCACTAATTGCTGTTGATTTCAATGAGAATTGGACAATTAACTTAGGAACTTTTCGGAATGTAACTAGCTTAATGAGAATCCTAGAATATTAGATAATTCTTCAGAGATATTCTAATAATTTTAAAAAGCAGAACCTCAGTTTCACTATTGGAATGTGCTTTTTCAAAATTCTGCTCATGCATGATTTCTGCTGTTATGCAATATCAAATGCAATTAAAACTGGACAAGTTACTTGCTCCTACAAAATAGTTGGTTTTGTGCATGCATATATTTGTATATCTCATCATTTTTTCTGCAAAAATGACTGTTTCAGCCACATTACAGTTTACTACATGACTTTTTAAGACATCTTTTTGAAACTTTGCCCTGCTTGTTCTTCTTAAGATCCAAGAGATTAAACTTCATGTATCAACTTCTTTCTCTTTAAAGCCTGTTACCATCTGATTAAGATTAGGTATGTGTTCAGACTTCCTGGGGAGGTGTATCAATGTGCAATAACATGTGGAATACTGTGCAAATTGTTTTATATTGTTTCATCCTAATTGAAGTGACAGAAGGGCTATATTACTGCTGGAAAGTAAAATTTTTTATGAAAACCCCAAAGGGATTTCTTTCTATGATCTGTCATTCATTCAGTGATTCTATTTTACTTTTTTTTTCAGAAAGTCAATCCATCAAATAGAGGAGGAAAATATTTTCTCTGTAATATTATGATTTACTTGAGACAGTAGTGATTATTATTCTGCAGTTTTAAATAATTATATGTGTCTGATTTGACTTCTATTACAGAATAATTTATTAAGCTGTTGATACGAAGTAAACCCTAGCGGAATCATAATAGTCAAACATCTGATATTTACCAAAATATCTTTCTGACCTAGAGAAGCTGCTGTAAAACATTTAAAATTAATTGAATTTATTTTTTTTAAAAAAAGCATCCTCTGTTCATGCTATAAAAATGTACTATAAATTGAATATAAAATTAGAAAAGGCTGTCTACCTTTAGCATAAAACTTCCTAAACTAGATTTTCCTCTATTAAATCAGGCTTATTTCATCTACTGATTTGAAGAGGAGCAAGAGCAAATCATCACTTCCCCACTGCTCTCCTCAAAAATCTTTTTTCATAACCATGTAGTCAATACTTTAAAAATAAAACTTTCCTACAAATTGTGGTAGTATATAATTCTTTTTCCTACCAGAATCCATACATTCCCGTTGACAGGGGTTAACCACAAAGCCTCTCTTTAATGACTATCATCTGTAAGGAATGTGCACATAAACACTGCATTCTTCTCTGGGAGCTTTCTTTATAAACTATAATATCCTTAACTAAAAATAACAGCTGTCCAGCTTCCTTTCACTCTCTTTTTTTTTTTACTTTTTAAAAATTCTTTCATTGCTTTCAGGATTCTATGTATTGACAGAGTTGAAATGTTGTCTCTAAAAGGAAAGTATGCAGTTCTCTAAATCTGCAATTGCATCTAGCAGGGAGAAATAAAAATCATGCCTGCTTTTTATCTCCTAACCTGCTAGGCAGGCATTAAAATAAAAGAAAAGAGCGGGTTAGGGTTTGGGGATGTTTTTCAGCTGTTTGGGTTTTTGAAATATGTTTCCCATATTTCAAAATATGGGAAAGACATAATTCTGTCATCAGGAGAAATCTTAAATACAAAATCCTATATTATTATTGACATAGGTTTCCTGTTAAAATTATTTTTGCCATACTCAAAATAGCTAAAATATTTCTTGATTTCTATTGTAACTGTACTAAACCGCCTACAGTGATACAGTGATTCACCTAAGGTTGCAAAAATAATTTGAGAAAGATCACAGACTGTTATATTCACTTGCACTTCTTGTGCAAAACCACAAACTGTCAAAGTTCTTCAGAGTGTTATCCTTTTTAGCTATCATTAAACTGTTACCAAAGAGAAACTGGGAGAGTCACTCAATTTATGTGAAAGATATGTCATGGTTGTCAATTACCAATCTATATTTTATCAGATACAAATCTTGAGTGAAGCGTTCACCCGAACAGATGAATACACCACGTGAAGAGTAATTAGAAATGACTTGATGAGTAAACCCTCATATAACTTGGGTTGCTGTTACTATATATGAACATAATGTAGACTAAATGATATGTAAATTATGCAAAAATAAATAAAACCTAGAGTAGTTTCAGCAAATATTTTCTGTGAGACATACTGTCTACATATTTTCTTAACTGCCCCTGAAAAATCTTGTTATGAACTTAATTTAAGAAGAGTATTTATCCTAATTAGGTTTGTGTGATCTGTGCTGAAATAAAGCAAATAGATAGATTTCTCCTATCACTTCTGTTCCCTGTGACAAACACAACATGATATTTTTTTAAATAGTAGGGTAGTATTCTGTGCAAATTAGGAAATTGAATTGGCCTTTAAGGCATATATTTTACTTAATTCTCTAAATCCTACCTTTAAAATTGTCAGTAAAATGTTCAGAGCAGGTAAAAACATTTTGAGATGGGAAATACAGGCATTGCTATGTTTGAACTGAATCAGAATTGAAAGTACTTATGCATTTTGTGCATTGTGGGTTATTTTTGTCATTTTGAGGTCCTCTAGGTGAAGACACAAGTGCAGAGTTAAAACTGATTTGAAAGAAATTCCAGTAAAACTTGGAAAATATATGAGTCTATTTAAGTGCACAGAACAATGGGATAAAGTGCTTGCTTTAAATAATGTAATTTAATAATGATTTATTCTATAATTTTGCTCCTAATGTCAGAAATGTGTTAAGGAAAATTAGATCTGTTGCTAATTTGATCAACAGTGGTTTATTTGAAAATAATAAACACCATTATTAAGAAGCATTGGAAGGCACCTATAAAGTTAAGGGTGTGATTTCCACTAGTGTCTGCAAATGACTGTAGTGGAGTAAAAGCCAAATCAGCTCCAATAGTAAAAATCTATACCCTAGGTAATAAGTTATCCAGGTGCTGGATATTAGCTAAGGTAGTCAAATTCCAGGACTACTAGCAAAGAGAGGAGTTACCCTTGTGATGAAAAAAGCTTTTATTCTCATCATCTTTTTGCATGCTCATCCTAATGTCAGGTAAATCAGCATGGCGTTTGCCAGTAACTCTGCTTTAGACTCAGCCTTGGAGTTTTATAATTTATCATGAGGTCCTTTGAATTTTTTCCAGATTATTGGAGGAAAACCAGCAAAACTCAGCTTGACTCCAGGTCAGTAATTGTGACGTGCGAATGTCTTAGTGTTAGAAAGATGTTTTATAAAAGACCGCCCATATACTTATTTATAACTCAAGACCATACACCATGGCAATTTAACTTCCACCAAAAAGAATAGAAGACAATTTTAGCTGAAATACCAAGAATCTGGGGTATAATATAGTGCAGCTCTCTCTCCTTTTGTATAATATAGCACCTCTCCAACTCCTTCACTGCTCATCTCTAAGCAATCCTAAGAAAGAGGGCTCTTTCGAAATGAAGCAGTGGGGGAATATTGATTACAGAAAGAGATATGTCATTACTAAGATATAAACAATGGTGCTGGTTTTTGTTATTGCCAGTCTGCTGGAAGGCTGAAAAGCTCACATAATCATCTCACATCATCTTTCATGCAAAGACCGCTAAGGTAATTTAAATACTGTTTGCCATGCAGGGTAAACTAACTGAGCTGACTTTGAAAAGAAATAGAAGAGCTAATAAAACTATTACAGATTGAGCATTTCTGATGTTTTTTTCTTATTTTGTTCAAGTTGTTCCATTATTTAAGGGACTTCCACCATTTTTCAACCTGAATAATAGACACATGGACTTTATTGAAATTGTAGATCGCAGTTTTATTAATTAAAATAACATGAAGAGTGGTTTACAAAATAAAACTTAGAAGATCTTAGAAGCTTAGAAGAACTGTCCAGCGATTTCCTTCTTTTTAATGTTTGCAATTCTATTTATGTAATTCCTACTCTGTTCTGTTCAGTTTCACCACTAAGATCCACCTAGCATCACAATATCCACTAAATTATCCCCCTTCATGTTTATAGAATTGCAATGCATTAAATGACAGAGATGATAATTCCTTCCTGAAAACTGGGGACAACTGAAATAAGAAATAAGAGCAAGCACCCAGCACAATGTCAAATCAAATTACTAGGGGAAAAAAATCCCCAATGCATATGCTTCTTTTCACATGCACTTTTCTTCAAACAGAGAGAGTATTTCTGCCCCTCTTAGAAATTAACTGGAGTCCATTTTATATGACATTTACAAATATGGTACCTGGGTTATTTGAAACAATAGAAGTATGCCTCATATCAAAAGTTTACAAATGCAGTATCAAAATCATATGCTATACTGCTCTGTTTTGTTTTATTTAAAAACTAGAATATATGCATTTAATGGGCTCTCTGATTTTCTAGGAGGCATTTATTTATTATGAGGAAATATCTTAGCGCTGGTGGGCTGTAATTTTTAAAATTGACTGCTGGGTATATTGTAAAATGTCATAGTGTAGAATGTTTCGAATATTGTCACTGTTTCTGAATTCTGATCATTCTGATCTGTGCTTTCTCCATAATCTTCTCAATGAACAGGAGTAATTAGTTTTTAAATTCAGTTTCCCCAATCAACAGTAGTTTGCAGAAGTAAGCATTTAATTTAATAAAATTCTGGAATAAAAATGGGATTCATTTCCCTTTCAGGAATCTTGATTAAAATATCTTAAGAAATGTGGAATCACAGAAAGGCAGTGGTGGCAAGGCTGGAGGCTGGAATTAGCCTCTTCTCCCAAAAGAGTTACCACCTCAAGCTGAGCCAAGGTGGGGTTCAGGTTAGATGTTAGGAAAAATTTCTTCACTGAAAGAGTGGTTAAGCGTTGGAAGAGGATCGTGAAGTGAAGTCACCATCCCTGGAAGTGTTCAGAAGACGAATGCCCTTCATGATATGGTTTAGTCGGCATGGTGGGTTTTGGTCAAAGCTTGGACTTGATGACCTTGGAGGTCTTTTCCAACATTCTGAACAGTTTCAAATGAACAATTTTTTTGCTTTGGTTGGTAGTTCCGGTTGGGGGAGGTGGTGTTGAAGGAGGATTGTAAGTATAGGAGCAAACAGTGGTGCTTTTTCTACAGGTGCTACTTACTACAGCACCTTTGAAAATGTTCACTATTCTTTGTGAATGTGAGGATCCCAGTAAATATGAAGTATAATCAAGAATACACACACATATACGCAGTAACCATGATCTACAAGCTTTCTTCATGGGAACAGATAACAGCTCACAAGAATGCCCATATGTGCAACCTGCAGCCTCAAAAAAAGTGAAAATTAATTAACCACACACTTTAACCTGTTTTTAAAACTTACTGCCTGGGCATTTGTTCACTACTTTTAGAAAAAAGGATAAGATGCCTACTTTTTACTAGTCAGACAAGCAAGTGAATTTTTAGCTATCAAAGTAGTCTCTGTCAGGATCTTCTTTACCTTGTCGTATTTAGCAAGAGAAGATATGATTGCATCCCTTTCTCATAGATGTGTTTCTAACTTTGAGGTATATGCATTTACATTTTATCTGTAAACCCTATAAAGTCAAAAATTGTTCAATCATCTTTGTTGAATATTTTTTAGTATGCAATAAGAGATAATAAGAAGCTGTCACTTTGAAGAGGTTAGCAGTAAAAATGAACATATTTTGCTTTTCTTTTTTACATTCATGCAAATAATTCTTAATGACCCTCTTGCATACTCTCATACTTTATCAGAATTGTACCCTGTGTATCAGAAAGAATTGTGACAAGGGAACTTCTTCATGTCTGATATAAATCAATGAATGCTGCCTTAATTTAAAAGCGGAATGATGATAAGATTCTGTGACTCAATAAATTTGAGCTTCTAGTGCTATGCAGAAAAACATAAAACTTGTTTGTGCGTTATAATATGGCAATAATATATCCCTTCGTAATCACTGCTGTACCTATCATTTCTAGCTTGCCTATAGCATGCATAATAAAATGTTTGCAAAATAAGAATAAATTCTAATTTTCATATACCTGCATTATGAATCCCTGCAGCTATTAAAAAAATACTAGAATCCTAAACTGTGAGAGTAAAATACAATTTACAGAGTACATTTCCTTATTATTGACTCTGACGATAGCATCAGTTGTCTACACAGACCTATAAAATGCTTTAAATGTTGAAAGATACACCTTAAAGCACTTATCTTTCCTTTCTTAATAAAAGATAAAATAACAACACTGTGAATGATAAACAAAGCAAGCAAGCAATAACTTACTGCTTGCCTCAGCTGACCTTGGTTTTAAGAATCAAGGATTGCTTTTTCTTTGCCCTGGCATTAGCTAAACTAAATCCCAAAGCATATTCTTAGGTGGTGTGAAGTTGATCTACTTGTATTCCAGTGAAGTGACACTGATTTGCACTCTCTGCAGATCAGGCCCCTTACAGGACTAACCACCCGCCCAAATTTCAGAATTAACTGGGGATAAGACTGATTGTTTTCTAGGTGTTTGCTAGAGGACTGTTTGCCATTTAGTTCTTTTTGACCTTGTCTCTTTAACCTTGTACAGATATCTCAGTGACAGAAGAAACAGGGAGGAGAGGGTGGAACAGCGTGATAAGGAAGCTGTGATATTTTGTAGAGCACAAAATTAGGCATTTCATATACGTTGAATGTGAACTTTGTGATCTATGGGTGATGTATGAATGTTTCTTTCAGCTTTTCAGAAATGCAATCCCCTCAAGATAATAGATCAGCTGGATAAATGGGAGAAGGTACAAAATATTGTAATGCATCTAAGACAAGGGTGAGAGGGAGGGGAATATTTTTTTCCTGTATTGGAAGCACTTCACAAAGAATATTTTTGAGGGGGTTCTTCAATATAAATCACGCCATTCTAGTTCAAAGCAACAAATTCAAACAAACTTGCAAAATATACAAACTAGTAAGTTCACAATAATAATTTAGATATGCTTGTTTACATTCTCACCCCACTTTACTAAGTGTGAAATGTTGAAAGCGCTTGTATAGACCACAACTATTTTGGTCCTGGCTTTAAGTAAAAGAAACAGTGTAAATAGGGCGTTATTGCCTAACTTGACAAAAGTTTTTGCAATACTTGTATTTTCTTTTGAACAGAAGTTTCATGCATTTAAAAAGATGTTTATTGGTGAATACATTAATAATTTTTTTCTTTCTTTTTTTTTTGAAGCAATAGAAGGGAAAAGAGAACCTCATAATTTTGCTTACAGCTAGTGTTTACAAAATCTGCTAATGATCTAACTAATGAAGGCTAGATTATGGAATGTATTTTGCATCAGGTTTATGCCCAGAGAAGCCATTTTACAAGGAGTTACTGATAGAATAACATGAATTATGCTGGGGAGTGAAACTCTCACTGCATTTACATGTACTCTTTTTTTGTTGGTGCTTGTTTGTTTTTTGTTTTTTTTTTTTTTTAATTCTATGAATCTTATTTACTCATGCACATCTCAGTTATCAAAAAGAAATGTTCTGATTTCAAATGTACTTGCATAAAACTCTTGTAAAAACCCATGATACCTAGTTCCCATTGGTGTATGATCCTAAAAGGTTCCACTTCTGTATTTGTATCATATGGTACTCTTCCACCTTTAAAAACTGATTGTCAGCTAGAGCTAGTCAAGTTTTAGATTGACTTCATAGATAAATAATTCCTTTAATTGTAGTGTAGCAGAACTGAACAAAATCACTCAGGTGAAACATTCAAGTCTAATATTTGTATGTTCTCACTAATGAGAAAGAAATTAGGAAGTGTTTTACAGCAGGTTCTTTTAGAGACTGCAGGGCCCAGGACTGGTACTGTTCAAGACAGAGAAAAATTTCCAAGTAATTAGACTGAAGAGAAGATCAGGTACAGAACACTAACTGCTATTGGGCATTATTGCTCAATTCTTGGGCTATTTAAGATACACTCTAACTTACTGTTACCTCCAGGGTAAGTATTTTCAGTATTCACACTTGATGAATAGCACACATGAACCTCCCTGACTGTAGTTCTGTTGTGAAAGGATTTCACCTTTGCCCTCTGGGTTACAAGGCATCCTTTTGAGGATGTCAGCAGTGCAAAAGTGCAGAAAACAATTTCCCAAGCAGAAAGGAAAATGCCTTGTGCTCTGAGTCTGCTCCTCTCTCAATATTACCTGTGAATTTAATAGGAACACAAACAAATCTTGAGGATCTTATTCTGATTTCATATAATTGAAGACCAGGCTTTTGAGCTCATTTAAGGAGAGACTTTGACATTTAATATTGTGGGGACTTAACCTTTTTATAAAAAAGGAGATGACTAGATCTTGATGTCTAATATTATTTATATTAACTATGAGACAAAATTTATTAATTAAAATATGAAAACTTCAGTAATACACTGTTAGGTTGGAAGGGAATCACAGTCTGAAATCTAATGCAAAGACAGAAACAGCAGGTTTTCCCAATTTCCTCCATTAACCCAAGAATCCTGGCAATTTGATAATTTTGTTGTCTTTTGTTGCTATCAAAAGAATGGTGCATCTGTTACAGGTAAACCCATAAAACAACTAAGCCTGTTGGTGCTACTGACAAGATAGCTATCTCTTGGAAAAGTTTGGGGGTTGTAAAATTTAGAAAAAATTAAATAAGCAATCTAAAGATTTCAGTTTTTAAAATTTTGAATTCCTTCCTGTGTCTATTGATTTTCTTCTATGAAAGTAAATAAATACTAGCCATTTTTTTACAGTTACTCATTATACATTTCTCATACCCTTTACTTATTACTATGTAAATAGATCTTTTTAGAACTGATTTCCCATATACCAGATTCCCATCCTTCAGGTATTAGAATTTTAGAATCACTGCATTCAAAAGTAAATATTTATTTTGCTCTTCTGGGATTCTTCTTTATTTCTCAAAATACTGTAACAAGCCTTGGAGAATAAGGTAGTTTTTGAAAAGGAAGTACAAATATAAATATTATGCATACAGAACAATGTAAGTTTAAACCTACGTTAGACAAAGGTAATGGAATTAGAAAGAATCCACCTGGGATGCAAATAAATGTGAAGGAAACAACTTGTGGGTGGATTTTCTGAGATGCATTTCCTATAATAACTTCCTGAGAATTTTGGGGACAGAGTGCTATGAGTATGGCTAGCTGGGTCCTAGGAAGCAAATATATACTGTATTCATTTTCACCTGTTAGTTTTCTCTCTTATGATACTGCTCATGTGGCAGTTCTTTCCTTATATTAATTCAAAATTTAAGGCAATCTTGGTGACAGTTTCCTTGTCTCCCTCACCACTGAAGAGCCCAGAGTCAGTTTGTGCCAAAAGTCAGAGAAGGAACACTTGAGAAACAGTTTAAAAAAGTGATTTTTAATTGCTGATTTTACTAGCTATCCAGAGGAAAATGTGAGGATCCATGTAAAGTTTGTTTCATATTGAGGAATAGTGAAATGCCACAAAACATAACTTTTTTTAACTTCTGTTAACTGCTATGTATTTTTCTTGGAGACTGGACCCAACCCAACCTGTTGCTATGGGCAAGTATATGTGTTCCTAACAAACAATTTACATGAGAAAATGAAATTCTAGATAATGAACACTAAAAGGTTGAAGAAGATTGGAAGAGAAAGGAAAATCTGAAAATTCCACCAGTAAATATGTGCAGGGGAGTTTATTCAATATCATAGTGTATCTATATATTCTTTATCCCAATCTCATTAGATAAGTATAGATTTTTGTGTATAATAAAGACCCATAAACACAAGTCTACATTCATTCTCAGTGTTAAACTTTGCTATCTTAAAATAATCCCAACCATTCTCTGACTGATTCCTTTGCCACAGAAAATCTACCAATACATATTTTTACAGGATGAGTCATTGGTTTATCTTCCTATATTTAATTTTATTTCTTGTGTGGAACCTGCAAAGCAATTATCTGCTGGAGGTTTCTAATTGTTTTCTCTTTCAAGTTTTCCTTTTGAGGATTCACTTCAGCCTTTGGATTTGGTATTTGGCATTTGGTATTTTTGGATTTGCCTTTGGATTTGGTATTTGGTATTTTTTTGTGGACCTGTCAAGCTGCAGATATGAAGTGAAGACTTTACATTAGAATAGTATGTCCTGTCTGCCTTATTTCAGTAAGCCAAATCCAAGCATATTTGGGAAAATAAACTCATCATCATCAGTGGTATAGCAGACTGGTTTGGCCTATATATATGTATTTTTTAAAACACAAAAATTTAAATGTACAGATATACTTATGCATGCCTACATGCACATCCACAGATAAAAATTAGAGTTAGACTGTTGAAATCACTGCAAGATGTTTTTAATTATTTCAGTGTGTATTACAGTGGAGATGTGGTTGACTGGTAAGTTGTATTTTTTCTAAAGGTACTCACTTAAAAAATTTGTAGGTTTTCAAATCTACTGAATGTTTACAGTTCTGACTAACTTCAGTCAGAAGTTAGTTTTCCATCAGAAAATCATGAGAAATATTCATTCAGCTGAGGTGACAATTAGACTTCTTTAATATTTTAATAGAAAAATGCTACAGTGGAAACAGTTTACTATTGATGAGGTAGAGTTTACCGCATATCCCCCTGTACAAGTGTGTCCTTTTTGATGAAAAGAGGTGATGTGACATGGAAATTCATAATAATAGTGCACCTTGGTTTGTGACTAGCATATACAGTAGTGCCTCATTCCTGGTTGGCATGTCTGACATCTGTATGAGGAAGCAGTCCTCTACACATTCCAGGAACTTGATGGATGTTGTGTGAACTGCTGTATTGTTCTTCCAACAAAAGTCTGTGTAGTTGAAGTCACCCATAAGAACCATGTTCTGTTGACCTGAACCTTGCTTAAGCAACCCAAATATTACCTCACTAGCCTTATCATCATGGTTTCAAAATTGATAGCAGGTGCCTACGGTAAGATCCTTTTTGGAGACAACCCCTCTGAATTTGATTCAGAGGCATTAAATAGGAATTCCAAAATTGCCATTGTTGAATGCTGTGCAATCAAGTTCTCCTTAACACAGAGAGTGACGACTCCTCCTCTTCCTTCTGTCTTTACAGCCTGTCCATCCATCACGATCCTCCTGTCAAGTGAGTTGTTCCACCATGCTTCAGTTGTTCCTATGATTGTGTGCCTTTGTGTGGGTGCAGAGCTCCAGTTCCTCCTGTTTGGTCCCCAGGCTGTGTGCATTGTACACGGACACTTGAGGTGGCTGTCTTCTGGTCCTCATCCTGGGAAGCATCTAAGGAACATTTGTTGCTGCTCTGGTTGGCCTGGCTTATTCCCCAGTTGGTTGCAATGATGCAAGTGTAATCTCTTTGGGTCCAGAGTGCCCTCAGATCCTTCAGGGTAAAGTTAACTTCAGCAGGTTTGCTAGCCTGCTGCTGAAGATTCCTTTGCCTCTTCTTCAGATCTGATTTTGGTTGCAATGCTGGAGGGTGGGGAAGGAAGAAGAGTACTGCTTTTGTGTGTCACCAGGGTCCAAATTGCCAAATTCTTTGTGGTGTCTGCCACAGAAGCATGATTCTGAAAACATTTCTCTATCTCCATTTCCATCTCAGTACCTCTAACACTGCACAGCCTTCTAACTGTTTCTTGCAACCTTCCAGATGCATTCTTAGTATTTGCATCAAATCATATTTTTCTATGGAAGCATACATAAAAATGGTTAAGGAAATTTTCTTTGCACATTTCTGTCTGTTTGGGTGTCAGGGGGATTTTTTATCACAGTACTGGAGTTTGATCTATATAAGAAAAAAAGGAGTACATTAGTAATGTACTCTTAAGCTAACAAGCACATACGTTCAAAGTCAGATTTTATCTGAGAAATTGTTTAGTGTAAGCAGATATAGCGATAACTCCATGCACAAGTCCTCAATAAGAAACGAGTCTTCAGGAACCTCAGTAAAGTCAGGGCTAAGGTAAATATGGTGGAACTACAATGAAGCAGACAGAATGCACCAGATGGAGAAGCAGCTGGTTGATGTGTAGTAGTAGAAAGGTGTTTTGTTTTTCTGCTTCTTTTAAACTCTTTGTATTTGTGTGTGTAATTAAATATTCAAGCATGTGCACTGAATAACAAATGTACCAGAAAGACACAGTTCTTAATAAAAGAGACTTGTTTTGTTGGTGTACGACAGAAATCAGCTTAAACTGTCTACATGCCTTAAGTGCTTCCTGAGGATCTGTGCTCAATGCATACCTTTATTATTTCTAATACCTACAAGTGGTCAACTGTACTAGAAATAGAAACTGTTTACAAGGATGGATGTATCTGGCAGCCATTGTTAGGTCAGAGGATATGATAAGTGGGAAGTCCTCATTTTGTTCCTACTTCTAGGCTGTGCAGTTAGATTATATATTCCGCCCCTTTTTCACACCTTCAAAAAAGATGAGGACATCATCATGAAATACTGAGGGTCACAACTCATATGGATAATAGCAATATAGATATTTATAAGTCTGAGCATATGAACCTATAAATAGATAGAAAGGCTTCCATTAGGAAAATGTAACAATTTCTGCTGAGTCAAATTTCTGCAGCAGGAAGAGAGCAGAGACAGAATGGTTAGTAATAAAGTGGTAAAGACTGAAGATGTGCTTTACTCTTTACATAAATGTAATTATCATGGTCCAATTATAAGAGGTTGGCAAGACAAAACATTTCAGAATTGCTGCATTAAATGCCCTAAAGCTTGCAGCTTTGTGTGCCTGACATCCATCTTCGGTGTGAGCAAGTATCACTATGTAAAACTTAAGGAGAAGTGCCAGAAAAGTAGGCATCTGGGTCTGGTATTTCCAAGAAAGGAGACTGCCTTCTTAGCTATAGTATACTTAAGGGTGAAAGAGAAAGCTGTTGATGATCTTGCAGATTGGAGGCCATCTGGAAAAAGCCTGGGAGTGAATAGATAATTAATCAAATTGAGAAATATTTCCATTTTATGGAAGTCATTGTCCTTTGCTATGAAATCTAGTTCCAACACAGGTGGAAACAAATACAAATGTACACTGAAAAGTGAAGATGGAAATGTGGAGCCAAGCACATTTGCTGGGGAATGGAGAACTGAAATCCTGGCAATGGAGCCATCAGCTTTAGCAGGTGTGGGCTGTAAAGGCAGGCATCATTTGAAAGTCTAAACAGCACTGAGTTTATAAGGTGACTGAGCCTGATGCTTCAAAGCAAACAGCTGCTTTATTTAAAGAAAATAATGTTTTCTGTCTTTCTACCTGCCCCGCAGTGACCCATTCCCAATTCCTAAGCAAAGGCAGTAGAGCCAACTCTAAAGACAAGGTATGTGGTTTTCTGAGAAGGGAGAGGGCTGGCAGCAACAAAATGACTGTGGTCTGCAGCAGTGTCCTGGGAAGTCCGTCTGGTGGCTGATGCTGCTCTGGAGGCAGTGTGGCATGGTGCCTTGCTTTAAATAGTTAGGAGGTGATGGCAGAAACCTTGCTTCTAGAAGGAATTGTCAATATGAGCTGCTACAGTGAGTAGCCAGGCTCTTCTACTATGTTTTTGTCATTTCCTCTCTTGGCTGCTTCTTTTCCCTTCTCATCTTCCAACACAGAAGTGAGCCAATGGCATCCAAGCCCTTATCACTGTGGCAATAAAGTTCATCTTTATGCTCCTGACCAGAAATCTTTGCACCACTTTAGAGTGAGTTTATCAGTGCTTTGTAGTGATTAGCACTTAGGTGTTTTCACTTACACTTTCAACTAATATTTCAGTTGGAGAAATTGGCTGAGCCATGATATTGCAACCCACCTTATTTTGCAAGAAAGCAGCTGGAGAACTGGAATATTTTAACAGGCCACAACACTCTTAAATATGTTAGGTCACATAAGATGGATAAAAAAAGTCCACATGAATGACATCTATGGGAACCCTAAGGTATTTCCTGTAAGCACCACCTTTTTTTATATGCTGAAATTCTTACAAGATTAGTATTGGTATTTTTAAATATATATACATGAAATTTCTGTTTGAGTTATTTTTATGTTAATTAAATTAATTTTTTATTTGAAATCATACTTAAATATCAAAACAAGAATTCCTTTGCTTGTGCTGTAGAATTTTTTTGAATTTTCAGTTTAAAACTGACATTCCATTTCTGTTCTGGGCCAGTAAATTTTTTTACATTTCAGAATAACTACTAAACTAGAAGGTCAGTTTCCTCCCCTAACAGAGGACACTGAAGGAATAAAGAGGAAGAGGGCATTTGTTGGCTTTTTAAACTCTAGCTTGAGCTGGAATGCTCTCAAAACTGGTACAGAAGTCATGGATGCTGTTGATTTTCATGCTTCTTTCAGCTTTAATGTGGTTGTACACAAACGAATGTGAGGGCAATAAAACACACAAACATTGAAAGTTTCCTGTTTAAGTCTGTTTCAAGGGAAGTTAAAAAAGTTGTCAGGAATGGCAGATAAAGTGAAATACCTCATGTCTAGTACATAAAACCTTTAGGAATCATCTCTATTAAAATGTCAGATTTTGGTTAAATATAAAGAAAATGTGCTCTGGGATCTGCCCTATTTCACACTGACAGAGGAAATGGAACATGTGCTCTTCTTATTGATTATAAGTAGGAAACCAAACAGATCGGATGCAGAGAAATGCCTGTTTTTGACATTTTCTTTACTGTGCTTCGATGTTTACCATCTTTTCCTGAGGGAGTATTTATCTTAGAAACCACCACAGAAAATCATAGGCCTCAAAAATCAAAGGAAAGGACATGGATATGAGAAACCGAAGGCACAGTGGTATATTTAAAAAGCAACTAAAAGTAAGTGAAGTAAAAAGAGCATTTCATTGCTAATTAAAAAACTTCCACATTTAAAGGCCAAGAAATGGAATCTCCACTGATGAGGAAATGTGTATGTATGAACAGATGCAAAGAAAGTAATTATATGTCTTGTTATATTTCATCTAATTAGGAATTATGATGACTTTAAGGTATGCGTTTAGGAAGAAATATGGCAAAAAAACCCCTGAAGTATGTACTCTGACCAGTGAATTAGATTCAGGTCAAATGGAAGCTTTTCCATGGCTCTTGTGTAAATTAGCTTGCAAATACAGAACAGACCTGAACACTGTTCTTTCTTTGTGCAAGCCTAACTTACAAAAAGTAAGTTGCTGAAATATATGTTTACACAGAACAAACAAGACACAGTATAATGTTTCAGCAAAAGAGAAATTCTGTTTTAAAAGAGATTATCTCCTGCTATAAAAATAATCATAATGCCATCCACTGGTCTATAGAAAGATTCACGAGTAAATATGAATGTTGGTATTTTTGAACACTTTCCTTTATAATGCCAACATTTTTTGCTTCATTAATTAAAACAATATCAATGCTAACAGAGAAGGTGAGATGAAAAGGGTAATGGTTGGGTGGCTGAAGTTACACTTACTGAACTTTCTCTGCAGTTGTGGAAGACTCTGGACATCTGAGATTAGTCCTGTTGCAGATCCAGGGAAACTGTGCATCTTAGGAGTTAACCAAGATTCATGATTAACAATGTACAAGTGCAGGTCTTTTTGGGTGTTTTGTTTGTGTGCTTGGTACTTTTTCTCCCCACTGAAATTTAAATTGATCTATAAATTATTTTATCTGGGATAGACAAACTTTCTCAAAGGGTAACTTTAAAATTCGGCATGCTTCAAAAAAGTCTTCCATTTTGGACTGGAGAAAGAGGTGGACCTTAAGATATCCTTTCTCTTACTCATTTATGCTTTCATGATCTCTCTATAAATGTTGTTGTATCAGTGATAATATTGTTTCTGACATCTGCTACAGAAATGAATTGCATTGTTTCCTGAGAAGTGGCTAGTCATTTGTGAAGTGTGCTAGAGAAAGGTCAGAGCAGAACTAAGGTTCTGATATTTTGCCATTAGCATGCTATATAGCCAAAGTTTTTTTGAAAAAGCCTTCTTTTACTGAAGCTGGATGTGGTCCCAGTAGAAAGGGTTTGAATGGGCCTAATTTCTCCAGCAAGTCATCCCCTCCAGAGAGTAGTGGATGTTATGGCAAAGAACAGATGCGTTTGTGGGACAGACGTGCTCTGGAGGCTCAGGTACCTGGTTTGTGTCCCAGGGCTAACACCAGTGGCAAGTTTTGTAGCACATCATAATTTGTTCATGCCTTAACATCCCTCTCTGGGATCATAAGGTGCATAAAAGCACACCTTGCTTCCAGCCAATACTTGGAATTTACCTTTAGGATTAGTGATAATTATAGGGTGATATAGCCATGGCACTACAGAGTTGAGAGTACATGTGCATGGGGGCTTGTGTTGTCTGCATGTGCATTTACAGATGCAAGGAACTTCCGCAGCCTTGGAACAAGCTGAGCGTAAGGAAATAGATGCCTCATACACTCACTAACCATTTTTGGATTCAGTCTGCATGTGTGTTTACTGCCATGCAACATTAGGTAGATAGTCCTTGTTTCTCTAATAAGGTCAAAGTGACTTTTTTTATTGAAAATAAAATGTTAAAGAAAAGGTAAATATAAATAGGCGAGCCTGGTTTTGCACAACCAATAAAAAATTACTTTCTCATGCTATGGAACACACTATCTTGATAATGAAAATGGAAAAATATTTAGGGCCTTCTTAATGAAAAAATTAATTGCCTGATAACATTTTTTGCATAGTTGCAGTGGAAGAGTACAGAATGTACCATTTCTATATTTATCAAACTGCCTTCTGACCTGCATATAATAAAACTTAACCACAGTTATGAATACAAAATTAATAAAAAAAAGCCCGTGAGTTATTTTCTAGGTACAACCAAATAGACTTCTGAAAAATTTTTACTAAATCTAGAATTCTTTCCTTTAAGTAGGGGTTTTTTAGTTAATAGTGGAGCTATGTGAGAGTGTAGGTATATACCTGTCAGTTTTGTGCTGCACTGTATGATGTGTTTGACATATCCTATTAAGATGAAATGCATTATTCTTTGTGAGACTTCAGTGCAAGAGTATTATGTGTTATATTGGATGTATAGTATAGATATGGTGTTTAACTGGGTGTTAAGGGAGCAATAGGAAGAGTAGAATTCCTATTACAAACAAATCTTACCGAGTTCTATCAGCAGCATGCTGGTTGGTGACATGTTGCTGTCAGCAAGAGCAATGTATTCAAATAAAAAGCATAAGATGGCCACCATATCAGTGGACTTAAAATACAATTTGGATGTTTATAAAGCTTTAAGAAATAGTAGATGTGAATTAAAAACTGCACCTGAATTTTACAACCCATGAAGATCCTCTGTGATCTATCTCAACTAAATCTGTTTGTTCACAATGCATGTCGCTAAAGAGAATTTTGCTTATAGGGATTTCCTACACGCTTATAAAGTTAAAATAGGTGAAACCATTACACACTGGGAATGAATACTTCTTTTGGATTTTTTTTAGTATTTTGATCTCTAACTTGAAAACATGAACAAATGCATTTTATTAGGGGGCACTTGCCCCTATAATTAAAGATAAGGGTGATTAATAAAACAACAAAGGCATTTTTAGGTATGTCACAGCACTGTCTAGATACTCAAGAGGTCCTTAATTATTACACACATGTGCTATTGAGGCTGTCTTGAGCAGGCAGTAATCCTCAGTGGATAGGTTCCCTGTCTGCAACATTTCACTTCTCACATGATTCCCAAGACTACTGATGATACCTGGGCTCTGCAATGCTTCATGAGTATTTAGCTGTGCTGGATTTACAATGCACGCTGCAAAGCTTCTGTTAGTTGAGAGGAGACATTCAGATTTTCTAAGAGACTTTAACCACAATTACCCTTTACTTTAAATAGGACAGAAAATAGCTGTAGCCAAAGTAATAAACATATCATTCTGCATGTTTAGCTTGTTAGGAAAATGGTCAGCTTTTAGGAAGTGAGTCAAAGTCTTCTGGGAGTCTTTTGTGCCTGGTACATAATTTCCTCCCTGAATCATAGAATCAGAGAGTCTTGTCTACTTATTGATTACCTCTTTTTTTTTTTTTGTGTCCAAACACCCATGGGGCAAAGGACAGTTTATTTTATAAATGTTACATGTACCGTTGTCTAAAGTTTCTCTAGTCAGCCTATTCAAGTAATTAAGTTCCTTCCTCATATGCTGGCTACCAGCCCACAAGGCATAATAAGATTGATTGACCTACAGAACTGCACAGTTAAATCTTTTCAAATGTCATTGAGCCCAGATAGTTCACCCTTCCAACCTAGACCTGCTAGTGTGCCTCATATTGGTCCATTGACTGCCTTCTCCTCAATCCCAGAGAGTATCTTTGAACAGAAATTAATCCCTTGAAGTCAGTTAAGCAACCAAGATCATACACTTACACTGACACTTAATATTTCATAAAAGTACTGCAAAAAAAAAATCCCCTATGGTCTCCAGCAGTTGACATTTGTTGGAATAATTTATGCCTAGGCTTCTAAAGGCATTCAGTTGGGAGAGTTCTGTCCACATGGGATTTTAAAAGTATTTTTTCTAATTCAGACATCTTTAAGCATTCTTCAAAGGCTCCAGGTTTGCCTGCAAGCCCATAATTTCTGCAGGATTTGGGTGTCCAGTGGTAAGTAATGAGTTATTATAGCCTGTTCAGCAGTGAGAAGTAGTTTTAGGCTTATTCATCTCATCATGTTTATGTTGTACAGAGCTCTAAAGTAACTTACATTTCCAGGGCTTTCTGGGGTCGTGTTTTTTTAAGAAGTTCCACTTGGCTTCTAGGTGTTAGTATTCCTTCTATCCTGCCACATCCCTTTTCCCAGTGCTCATTTTACCTCTTGATGAGACAATCAGGCGGCCAGCTTGCTGTGGCAGGAGGGTTAGTAAATGCTAAGGGCCTCTCTCAAAATGACATGCAAGCTCTGAGAAAAGTAGTTTGGTGGCTGTAGGTTTTTAGTGATTTGTGTGATCATATGAAACTTCTTTCTTCATGAGCCTCTCTGCAGAAAAGTGTGATGAGTGTAGAAAGACTAAACTGTGTAACACGATCCATATGACTTAAAATCACAAATACTCTGGACATGGAACATATGTTCTTGTTACAGAAATTGTCCCATAATGTGGAATTTTGCCTGAGAGGTAATTAAAAATGCTGAATAACACCTATTGAGTGAATAGATCCCTTGTAGCACCTGAAGATTATGAAGCTGCCTGCTCTAAGATATCCACAAGCCAATTTTACTTGGTTTGAAATTTTGGGAGGCTGTAGCATCATATGATTCTGGTACATATATAGGGAATCATGAAAATTAAAACACATATTCAAAGTTTTAATATTTGGAAGAAATCCTGGCTTCATTAAAATTAATAATAATATTACTGTTGGTATCAATGATGCCAGATTTCTTTCACTTTTTAGCAGAAAACTTGGTATTTAGATGTATTCGGAGTCTTTTTTCATAATATCCTGCTTGCAGAGAAAAAGTTCCACTTTTAAATTTAGAAACACTGTCTGTAAGGACACCAAAAGTACACATGGAACAAAGTGAGAAGTATTTATCTGGATATTTTTCTACTCTGGGCATACTATGGAAAGTAGAAGGGATAAATACAAAGAGGGATTGACTTATGTTACATCTTACTTTGATTTTGTAATATCTAGATGTGAGACACCAAATGTTTGTGGAATCAAAACTAGTCTTGTTCCATACTGGGAGAAACATTACATGAATAAAGTTAAATAATTCTGGTTAGTTGTATAAGGGAAGCTTGAAAAATCTGAATAATAAGAAAAGTGTTTTATTATGTTTTCAAGGTTTTATTTAACAAAGCACATATAGAAGAGATGTTAAACTGGGAACACCTACTCTCTTTGACAACTGAGCCAAAGGAGATCAGGGGCAAAGTTTAGATCTAGTTTTCCTGATGCAATTATATGTGAAAAAAACCCCACATTTTTATGTTTTCCTCTCACCCACTTTCTTCTCACAGTGGTCAGGCTGTTTTATCTCATCCTCAGTAGATCATGGAGAGAATCCAGGGCCACCCACAGGTTATTCTGAACTCAAGACAAAAGCAACTGATTTTCCTCCCAAAGCAACAACATTTTCTAAAACTGAAATTTATTGTTTCATTATTTAGGAATCGAGAAGTCTAAATGGGAAATTCTCAACAGATAAAACTAAGACAGGAAGAAATAGTGTGTTGCTACTATGAATTTCATTTCAAAAAGGGAAAATAGAACCAGTCAAGGTTTAGAAGAATTTTCTAGGACTGGAAGCCCTATAAAAGGGAGAAGGGATTTGAAAGAAGAAAGAAAATTATATATTAATTCCCCTATGCAAGGCTCCATGAGGGCGACATCTCTTGAAACTTGTGAGAACAAAAACAGGGGTACCATATAGATACAAATCACCAGCTTGGAGAATATCCTCCGTGAATTACCACGTGGCAGTTTTTGTCCTCATCCATTAATTAAAGAAACAAAGAGGCAATTCTTGTGAAAAGAGAAGGTAATATTGAAGAGAAAATAGGTAGGAGTAAAGGTAACAAGGAAAAGTCATATAATTTTTTGACATATTCAGCAGCAGCATATTGTCAAGTGGCAGGGTTACATGGAATATAAGCATGAAAATGCTAAAAATATAAATTTTTTTTCTTGTTGCTAATTCTTGTTGCTGTTAGTTCAAGACTAGAATTTAAAAGCATGACAGCTCCATACCTCAGTGTAGGTAGTGTTTTCTTGCAAACCAATGTGCTTATTGTGCAATATGCAGATGTTGATCAGTCTTTATGTGTTGCTTCATAGGTTCAGAAATAACTAATATTAATCAAAAACACAGGGCAGCTATCTAATTTATAGAAAATACTTTTCTCCTGAGAAAAGTAGAAGCAGAGATGATGTGCAGTGCAGGCTACCTGGCCACTGTTTGTGCAGTACACTAGTTGTACAATTACCTACAAATAATTTAATTACCTGCCTGCTCTTCTATTAAGACTTGGCATTTAGTCTGGAGTGGCAAGGGAAATGTGTTGGGACAAAACGCAATCTCACCCTGAAGCCCTAGTGGTGGGCAATGCCATTGCCCAAGTATGGACTGCTTGTTGATGTGGACAGACCTCTGTGGGAGCTTTTGATGCTGATCCTTAAACCTTCAAACCTCATCTTTCACTTTTTCTTGCATTTGAGTCAGTTTCTAACATTGTGGATGCTCTGGGTAGAGAACCAGGGGCTTTTGCGGATGAAGGTCCCATCAAACAGCTGTGACAGGCCAAACAGCTGTAGCTACTTGCATTCATTCAGTGATCTGAGCAAGAAACTCAGGCACACCACATGTTCTGTCAGGCTATACAGCTGCTGCTGACAGGGGAGGTTTGTTGCTAACACCTGACAACGAGAACCACTATTTGGCAGCAAGGTGAACGTGGCTGATCCTTCTCTCAGGGGTCTGAAGCAAAGCTCAGAGTTGATCTTGGGCCCTCCTAAGGTAATTCTGGGGATGGGATGCTACATGAGGCAGACCAGGAGCAGCACACAGCACAGGAACATTGAGAAACAACCCGAGGTCCAGGTCATCAGCTGGAGCAAGGAGGTCTTGCTCCATTCACTTCAATGGAGCTTTTTGGATTTATGAGTTGAGAGCTAATTTTTATATCTTGCTATATCCTGAACAGTATAATGGGGGATAGGAAGAGGGACAGTCCATGGGTTCTTGGACCTGAGATTAAACTTGCAAGGGTAGATGAAGCATAGCCAAAGGAGTCTTACAGTAGCAAACCCAGGAGAAGAGAATCCTCTTGCTCAGAGACAGCCACAAGACAGCTGATTTAGGAAAAGTGCTGTACCTGACTTGAGTTCGAGTCTTTAATACATACCTTTCAATTAAAACCTGAGCCAGGCTAACAGAAAGGTATGAAATACAAACTGAAAGTTATGATGTTAGATTTATATTGATTCACATAATACATCTGCTAGATGAATAATGTTTCAGATACTTAAAGTTTGATTAATTAAGCAGCCTAATGACATTGTACCATTTCTTGTAAGTCTAGTTTTGTTTCAGAGCTAATAGGAAAGGAGCAGAGAACTGAGACACTGTCTCACATCTTGGCTATATTACAAATCAGTTACAAGTGCAACATGCAACTTAAACCCACGCAACTGATTTGCAATTATGCAAGCAAGCACTTCTAATTGTATAATGATACATAAATTACTGTGGTACAGTGACATTCACTTGTTATGCTGAATGATACAAGTAGCAAAAAAATGATGTCAAATATATAATTTTAGTGTACAACTGGACACAGAGCTGAAAGAGAGTTAATAAGTCTTTAATTAGTATCAAACTGAGCTGTTATTGCTTCTGACCATTACAAATTAAACACTGGCAAACACTTATCAGTCATTACTTTTCTTTCGGCACACTTCAAAGTCAGTAGTCTACAGAGTGCTTTAAATGTAATTATTATTACTTAGTGGAACTCAAACACCTATTATTCTTATTCTAATTTTAACCAAAAATAGTTCATTTTGCCTCCTGCTTGTGTGCACATTTCCATTTATGCTTTCAAACAATGTAATTTCTCAACAAGCAGCATCCTCTCCTCTGTGCTGTTGGTGGTCATTCATGACACCAGCAACAGTCCCTGTACAAAAAAACATGTTACATTGAGAAAATGATAATATGCCCCTAACACTGAGTATTTGCCACATACAGCTTTTCTTTAGTTAAACGATAGTGTCTGTCTTCCTACAATTTTGTTGTAAGCTGAAAATAATAATTTCTCACTGAGAAATCTTGGTGGTCCAAAGCTCCTGAATGTGTAGGCAAATTTAGCAATGATTATAGAAAAAGAGCAGATGAAAAAAAGGAAAGAGAAGTAGTATATTATCATTAGAGCAAAAAATGCATTTTGGAAAATAAATGCTGGGAATGGAAAGTGCTAACAACACCATTAAATAATATAAAACTAAAATCTTTTGACTACTGTGAAAACTCGTGTGACTGAAAATATGAATATTGTCTTCTAAGATTTTTAAAGTAACCTTTTTCTTCTGATTTGCAAATTTTTCAGTATTCTCTTGCAGATCACCCTAGGAGGAAAGATCCTGTGTCCTGAGTGGGAGGAAATAATCGCTAACTGCATAGAACAAAACAACCCTTCCACTGCAATGTTCTAATTAGAAGTGATCAGGTAATGAATTAGATGTAGAATCAAACAAGCTGTGGAGAATTCAAATGAGCTGTTTTCTCAACTGGATTCAAAGTTACCAACAGCTGAATGAAAATGTGTTATCCCAAGCCAGGTGCATAGGCATGGAGCCCTCAGCATACAAAAAAATACCGGAGGGGTAGTTAGTGGTTCAAGGCATCTGTGTCCCCTTCTGAGCCAGAAGTTCTGCAGTCACCTGCAGAGGAGGATGGTGCTGGTTTACTGGCTATGAGTCTATGAAGTGAGGAGAGAAATTAAATAAAGGGGTATATTGATTGATAATATCTTGTTTGTCCATTTCTGCCAGATTTGCTATAAATCTCTGGCAGGTGGTGGAGCTTGCCTTGCCAGCACATAACTTAAGAGCATCTAGCAATATAAACAGGATTTATCTGACTGTAGAGGTAAACTGTGTCCTACCTTCCCTCAGGATTCAATAGCACTTCACTGGTGCCAAGTGGCACTGTTTGTACCTAGTGAGGTGTTTGATGGCTAAGTGGAAAGAACAGATTAACAGAATGTACCAGATCATTTTCCTCTGGTGAGTCACTGTCACACACAGGCTGGTTGTTTTTTAGTCAAAGCAAGGTATCAGTGGGATCACGCGAAATATAAGTTGGTCTGTGAAAGGAATCAGCATCTGGCTAACTAACGTGACCCATAAAAAAATATCTGTCATGAAACAAATGTGCTTAGGAAACTGAAGTCAAATTCTGGTCAAACGTATGAAACTCTATTAGCTTCTGCAGAGCTATGTGGGAATAAGTGAAAATTAGCTCTGAGTCTTTGCCGCAAAGAGTTCAGATATTTGGGTGGAATTATAGATGAGTTTAGCTCTATCTTAAGTAGTAATAGTAATTCCTCTATGTAAAGCAGAAAAGGGTTCAGCCTTTTGTTAAGAAATAGCTGCACATGAACACCCATCTCTAACTACTAAACTCTGGACAGAACTATGTTTTGTTGATGTTTTAATTCACGTGTACTGTTGTGATGTGCAACAGCATTCCACTCAAACTGTTACTGTAATTAATGAGAAGACTGCCATGGTTTTAGGTTTGGATTGGGAAGCTGCTCTGTGAGTAATAGTATCAAAGGTTTGGGAGACAGTAGTATTGTCTGATGCTCTGCATGAGGAATGTGGCCAGCTGGAGAAGCTTTGAGGCAGTCTGAGCAGCAGAGTGAAGTAGTATAATTAGTCTGGAAAATAAAGACTGAGTCAAAAATGCTATCATGCTTAATTTCTGTTGTATTTTTATTATGTATCTTTGAAATCTGGAGGAAGACAAAGACAAGTATTCCCTAAGGGACAGATGCTGCTGTCATTCTTGATACAAAGCTTCTACAGACTTCGTAGATGTTTTCTTTTAAACGAGTTGACAGAATAGGGATTTGCTCTGTCTCTTCTCTATGAGAGGTGATAGGAAACAGAAGAGTTAACACCAGAAACTTCTTACAGAGGAAATAATGCTGATTCAGCCACATTGCTTCTGAATTATGAATAAACAACTTAATGATGTTGAAATCACACACGATGTTTTGCTCTTGCCTCTACCACAAGCAGTAGCGACCACCCAATTCAGCATTCCACTTGGACTGAATGAAACAATTTAACATGAAATGCATTTCAGAACACATGCTTCTGTGATAATGACACCGGGGATCTGTGTGTTATGGGATGGCACAAGTGAGTGGGAAGCTGCTTTTGGCAATATATGCTGTACAGAAGATTTAAGTCTGAAGTACTGGTCAGGGAAATTCATAAAGTAACCAACACGTTTCGTGTCATATACTGAAACAGGCACGAGTGAATAGAAGCTTGTGAGGATGACAGGGAGTGAGGAGGTCACAGCACCAGCAGATGATATGAAAACTACAACTTTATAAAAAAGTCACTGCATTAAAAACAAATAATGGTTAATAAATGAACAGTCAAAACAAAGACATAAATTACACTTTTCACTTACCATAAAGTTCACGTGTATATTTTTAGTGTCTCTCACTAATAAAATCCAACAACCTCCAGTGTTAGAAAATATAAGCAAATTAAAAAAAAAAGGAATGGAACATGAAATTCAGAAGAAACACTGTATAAGAAAGAGTAACTAATTGAAGAACCACTAGACCATTTAGAAGTGGTAAAAGCCTTGGATATTTAGGGCTTTATTTTTTGGACTGCAAATGTGAAAGTGAGAATAATGCTGCAGAAAAAAATGTCAAGCAAAAAACCCAGTTCAGATTGTAAATTCATGAGGAAAATTCTATAACTCTTGAAAATCTTATAGGAGAGATATGGAGACATTTTCCTTAAGATGATTCAGAACTGTGGTAGGAAACTACCCTTGACATTTAGAGTGGCTACTGCTATTGCAGCAATGAGGGTAAGCTACCATTGGAATTTGCCTTAGACAGTATTAAGAACTACACATCATTCTGTGCTGAAGGATTGAATGAGATTCTCAGATGAAATGAAGGTCTTATGTATAGTTCAACAGTGTCATAATAGTGTAGTTTTAGCTGCTAGTTAGCCTACCAGCTTGTCTCATGCTGCTACAGCTATATCAGATTTGTCTAAGAAATGTGCTACTTCTCTTGACAAACTTTGCTTGCCCTAGATAAAACATACAGTGATTTCCTCATATTTGCAAACACTGGCTGTATTTAATCATGCAAGAAACACTGATTCTCTGCTACTCTGGGATAGTTATATACATCTCAGCTTCTGTGATGAATTATGCGCTTGCTGTGACATATATCATATCCTTTCTCTGAATCAGTTTGTACATTAATGGCCACACAGACTGCTCTTTACGTACATCTTCCTTCTCAAGGAGTCTGTGGGGAGGCTTTGTAGTTCCACATCTGTTTTTACACATTCTTCTCTTTCATACCCAAGAACATATGCATTAAAGAAAAAAAAAAAACAGAGTGAAAAAAGGAAAATAAATCACGTTTGGTCTCTCTCCCTCCCTCTTCTATGCCCTCCCCCTTTCCCCCCCTCCCCCATTCTATTAAGATTTAGAATTGTTCCCATTTAAATGATCCAACTGTCAATAATAATGTCCTGGCATTTTTATATGCAAATGTCTTATGGATTCACTCCTACGCCCTGCTCAGATTTTGCAAACAGAAAAAATACTCATTTCTGCAGGAAACATTGATGCTGTTGAAGATGCATTTTTCTATAACACAAAGAATAGGATTTACCTGAAAGGAAGCGGACTTCTGTCCTATGAACTTCATCTTGGACAACAGGCATGAGTTCATGACAGAAGGCATTCAGGCAATGTGATGCCATGTTGTTATGCCACAACTGATTTTTCCTTAACAACATTATAGATGTGCTTTCTTCATTGAAGTAACTCCTAGATGAAATGTCAATGATGTTTTGGTTTGCTATACAGAAGTTTCTGATTTCTTCCGTAGCCTCAAAACAGATATATATTTTCTCTTAAAAAATATTATTTTCCAATAAGAAAATCCCAATGATATTTATTTGTGGGTGTCAGCATGCAGAATAGATTGACTTCAAATCCACTAAAAACAACGAAGACTGTAGAGCATTTTTTGGGGCACAGGCTCCAACTTTATCAGTGGTAGTGTATGCAGGAGAGATGTGTTTCTCCAGATGTAACTACATTTACAGAAAGGGGGAGGTTTTTACCCAACCTTTTATTTTGACCCTTTAAGCAAGCAGTTATGGATGGCTCCCCAGATCAGCATACCTGTGGAAGTCATTCTTCAGTGGATCACACAGCTCTGTTCACAGACACACACGTTTCTTCATTAAGCAGCATATGTCTAAAAGCCAAGCATTGCCATGCTTGATTGCCAAGGGTTTAGCTAGGAAGGACTTAATAACACTGATTGCACAAAGTTGGAAAAGAACCCCTGAACAACAGAAGATCCGATAGCCTGGTTTTTTGCCATTTCTGCTTTTCTACAATGTGCTTCCTACAAACATAGTTTTTCCATGGAATGCTAAGCATTCATTAATAAGACCATCTTTCCTGCTTCTTGCTTCTTCACACAGCATTTAATCATATATTCATGTGTGTTTATCTATATAGTAGCTAGTAATGGTGCTTGATGATGAAAAATTCTTGAATTAGCCAAGGAAAGGTAAAACCCCTGAATCTTGACAGAAGAGCAGTGGTGGGAAATATGTATGACCGAGTGAATTCACTGAGGTGAATTAGTATGACTGAATTTGCTCTTGGATAATGGAGAAAAAAAGCATTTGAAAGACAAGAAAACAAAGTAGGGTTTTCTTATTGAGATGAAAACAAATGAATAGGTAAATATAAACTGTATAATACACCCCTTCCCATCCCTCCCATTCTTGACTTGATATGATAATTTAGACAAAACTGAGATGTTTATGCAATTTTACTACTGGATCTGGAAGAATGAAAGTGAAGAATTGAAATGCAACTTGAAAGAAATTGTGCATCTTTCTCAACAATGCTTTTATGTTAATAGACTTCCACTGACTTAAACAGCTTTCCCAAAAAATTGTGTGCCAAGCAGAAGAGAGAAGAACCAGAATTACTATTCCTTAGAGATATCTTCGTCCGTTCTTTATAATGGGAATGGTGTTCAAGTAATTTTGTCACTTTCACAGAAAAAGAAGTAACAAATTTTTATTAATATTAAATTGTGCAGCTCCCAAAATCACAATCTCCATTTTACATGGCTGCTCCAATGAGAACAATATAAATTGCCTTTTTGCTAGCAAGCTCACCTATGCTCTGTGAATCTAGATTTTAACAGCACAGTGAAAAATCAGTGAAGAGGTGCAAATATTTTGCTCCATACTTATCTTTCTAACAGTAAGTAAAAAAACTATGTTTTAAAGTGATAGTGGTACAGCTTCCCTTTTTAAATGAAACATTACTAGATAGGATTTCTGTGAACAAACTGTTATTTGAGCCAACTACCAGATTTGAAGTCATATGAATATTTAAGTGGCTAGTTTGAAAACAAAAGGGCCGTTTGGGTCTCCCAAGAAATACCTGAAGGAAGAAGGCTTGTCAGTGGAGTATATGCTACTTGCAGGACGTCCAGGTGTGTCAGTATAGCTATGGTTTATGTTAGTGATGTAACTATGGCTTGTTGGCTAGTGCAGATTTGATCTACCTCCACCCACAGCCCTCAAACTCCACCTAGGCAAATCCAAAACCAAACACAGCAGAACAGCTTAAAAAATCAGGTATTTCCAGAGGAAACTGGCATTTTATGTACAGTGATTAGTTACATTTTAAAACATTTCTCCTTCTTCTACTGAATCCCACTGTCCCTAATCCAAAGGTCAAGAGTGGTTTCTCCACTGAGCTCTGACACTTTTAATTCAGAACTAAGATTTGATCTGCAAAAGTTTTTATGAATCTTAAGGCCATCTGCCATGCCTATATAGAGGTTTGTAAACGCAAAACATGGGATTAGAAAATTGCGTGTGGAAGCTTATGTTACAGGGGATAGAGCGTAGAAAGAATTTTTGATTTTGGGGATTGATTTTTAATCGACTGATGATCCTAAGACATGTAAAGATTTGTCTTGGAGTTCATGTACCCTTACACTCAAAATGTTTACAAACATACATATTTGTTGTTTAAAATAACAAATATGTATATTTATTTAAATGCACATGTTTGTATAATATATACTTTATATAATAATAAAAATCTATTTTAATAGGCACTTATGTTTTTTTATTTAAAAAATCTGCGAACAAGAAATTGTTGCTTGTATTTAAAACAAAACCAGTACACGTTAAGACCAATAACTAAAAATCCAGTGTAGGGACTAAAAAGTGGTAATCTCCTTCAAAGAATCAAGAGAAATATAAAGTCTTGGAAAAAAAATGGATTACCTACAGAGAAAAAGAGAAGACAACTCTCTGCCATTACTGGGGATGAATGGTACACCGGATGGGGCCCAGTAGTGTGACACAGATAATCCATAGCTCCCACAGGCAGTTTAGGTGGCTTACAAGGAGCAGGGCAGCAAGGCTGAAGGCTGTGCCTAAGGAAGGGCTAATCCCGGATAGATACAAGATCTGAGGTATGGGATAATATGGGATAAGGTGATCTAAGTGTCACAGAGGCCACACACTGAACCTGTTTCCACAAATTAACATGCTTTTAAGCATCCCATGAAACACAATATCTTAAGCTCCATATATTCTTAACTTACAGAAATTTTGAGTTCAGTGGATATCCTAGCTTAGACCTTAACTGATACCAAATACCTGTTATTCCACAGAAATTTTTCTCTATATCCAAGTGCGTTCTTCTTGTTGAAATCAAAGCTAAAATCTCTGTTCTTGAGTAGAGTCATATGCATGTTCATATTCACTAGATACACCACCTAGAATTTGGCAAAAATACATATGAAACAAGTGAATCTTAACTCTCTATCTTTTACTCAGAAAACATGTTGCTCTTTGCTTAAGGGAAGTACTTCAATCATGGGTTCTGAATTACTTACAAAATAATATTTATCTATGCCCAAGCTTGGTATACTATTTCCTTAAAGCCTGAAAAAACATTGTGAAATTTCAAATATTGTGACTGGGCTGGAAAACAGCAGTGTGAAAATGGATTTTTCCCAGGGAGGTCACAATATCTTACCAGACTTCAGTAGCCAGGAGGTCTTTTTTTGCAGGCTATATAATGACTAACTGTTCCAAATAGCATTCAAGAGTCAACTCTACTGAAACAGTTTGTAAAAGGTGACCTGTAAAGAAGGTTGTACTTTTTCCTCTTAAGTTAAATTGAACTTTGAAATGTAATAGAGGATGTGGCCACCTGGTATCAGTAAGACCTTAATTTCTGGTACCAGTATACTGGCTCACACTCTCAACTGAGATATTTTTATTGGTGTGCCAGGTAATCAAAAGAGACAGAATGCAGAAAAAATGGCCAACAATTGTGACTCAGAAATGCCAAATGGGTTTTGACACTGGAAATGCCAATGCCCTAAATATGATGTAATATTGCTATTCAAAATAAATTCCAAATACAAATTTGGTTTTGAATTAGAAAAAGTTGAGCATCATTGAATAGTTCTGCAACCATCTTATTTATTTTTGCTTTATTCTGGAAGTGAAGGAAAATTTTTTTGACTGTGTGCAAAACTGGAACTCAGGTTTTTGCTCTAAATCCCCACTAGAGATATGATTCCCTGAAGGGAGTTTATAAATTAATCTGTAATTGGGACAATTTCATTTCCATCGTTCTCACTTCAGTATTCTTGAAGACTCTCTGGATCAATTACTTAAAAACCCATTAGTATAAACAATGTTAATTTAATATTATAAGCAACTAATTAAGACATCTGTTCAAAAGAACTTCAACAAATGAGCCTAACAAACTCAGTACCATTCCCACCAAATCTGTTAATCTGTGAATGTCAGAGGTGGGGGTGGTTCAAGCAACTTCGGCAGATGGCCAGTTGTTTCACCAGGCTGAAAATAGTAAGAAGACCAAAGCCTGGTTAAAGTGAAGGACTTGTCAAAACAGAAGCTGCACTCAAATTTTTACAAATGTGCCAGTGGAAGGCAGTGGAGAATCAGTCCTTCCATCTGCACATGTATAAATATTGTCTCATCTGGTGCTCCAGGAATTTGGGAGAGTCATTTGAACTGGTTAAATAAATACACAGTATTTCACTCTTTAGCAGACAAGCATTTATGGCTTTCACTGATATTAACAGCATTTTTGCACTGGTTTCCAGTGTAAAACTTAGGAAGAATTTTGGGCTGTCAACATCTTGCTGTGATTGTTCCACAATGCTATGACATAACGTTTGTCACAACCTTCCCTTTAAACTGGCATTGCTGTTCCTGTTCCAGAGGTTTGTTTTTTTCCAAGGAACCTGTGTGACAATGTAAAAATGAACATGAATTCCTGCAAAGTACTTACAGCTGTCATTTTATACTTAAGACTTACAAATTAGGGAATGTATCACTCAAGCCAACTGTGCCATGAAGAAATTGGAGATAGATATTATTGCCTGTGGTGTTTGTGCTCAAAACACTTCCATTCAAACAGTGAAATTACTGTTTTCAGAGGAAAAAATGCAGGCTACATTTGGTCAAGTAGCACTTTAACTCGGCTTATCACTTTCTCAGTCTTTTTTACAGTACTATGATTATTAAAAACCATTATTTTTTTCTTAGCTCTATTCTATTTGTATGAAATAATATACATCTATATGTATAAATAAAATGAAACTTTTAGACGCAATTTAAAGAGAATAATAGGAATAATAAAATGTTTCCGGGACACTGGTAATGATTTCTTTTCTTATTGTCTTGTTTTTTATCCCAGAAAATAAATGAACTCTGCTACTTAAAACAGACTTTGAGAAACACAAACCAAAAGCAGCAGAGTAAAAACCATTTAAAAAACTTGAAATGGCTGATGACAGATCACAGGCTTCAGTTTAATTGCATCTGTATCTACTATCAGTTAAATAATGGAAATATGGAAGTATTAACTCTGAGGTCAAATGTTCATTTTCACAGGAACAAAAACCCTCTGGTATATCATACAGCTGCTTACACCATAGAGGTTTGCAAGACATTGGTGCATGAGCTACGGGGGTAATATGAAATAAGAAAGGGATCCTTTTCACCTTTTCTATAAATCATGTTTTTACAGTTTAGAAGAAATTATAAATGAAGTAGAAAAGAAATGGCAGCAGACTTTTCTGCAGATGGCATGTTGCCTGAGAAAAACTGGAAAGTAGAAAGTATTTTAGTGCAGAGAGTGAGACTTTAGAGGATGTTTGCATTAATCTTTTTCCCCACTCAACTCTTAGGTTGCTCAGCTTTTACAGGTTTACAGTTGTGTCCAGGAGAAAAGAAAAAGTCTTTTAAGAAGCATTGCTCTTCACACTTGGTGAATGTACAGAAGAACAATTGACCAGTGGATTCTCTCTTATTCTGTAATTACTGTTTGGAAGAAATATCTGGTTGGAAGTCCCAATACTTCCTGCAGCACAGAAACTTCTAGACTGCACAAAATGAGGGCTCAGCCTGTTCTCATTTTTGGAAAGAATGGTTGTAAGTGCCCACAGTGTAGGACTGGAAATGGAACACTTGAGGTTTGCTCGGTAATCCTGCTGCTAAGCACAACTTGGAAATGAGTATGATGGCATAAAGTACAATTAGTATGTAGTGAATGTATTTTGGGGGTTTTTTGCCAAGGTTCAGTCTTGCATTGGTTGTATAAATTTCTATCCCTTTTACTTGCGTGGTAGATTAGAGTGTCCAGCAAAATGGAACTATTGCAAATCATTAAACTAGTATGGGAAAACATTATTAAAGCAATTATGACTACAATATTTAAATGGTTATACAGGGATTAATGATGTGATAACTTGCAATATTCTGCAATTTTATTATTAATAGAATTTAGCTGTACATTCCAAAGGAAAATTTAGCTCTTCTTTTTTTCTTTAATAAAAAGCCAACATTTATTTTAACAAGCTACATTTATATGTAATTATTTAAAGACAAAAACCCCAGTGACAATGTTCTATTAAACTGCTCTCAGTAACAGTTTCCATATATGAATAAGATTGTTTGTTTTTGCACTTGCTCAAAATACACTGAAGAGATGTTATTCCTACTTACTCTTGACATAATCTTTTTCTGGTTAAATATCTCTGAGGTTTTACCATCAATGATTCACATATGTTCAGTTCAGTGACTAAATTCTGCTCAGTGCTTTGCTAATCACTGACATACAATCTGTTTACTTTATCAGTTTCAATTTGCTAAAAATCTAATTGGAGATGTTGTGATAGTATTATGTTGCTGAGATGGCAATTTTAATTAAAAAGGGTTTTTTTTTTCTAAGGCTTTGCAGTTCTGGTTCCTGACATGAAGTACTAGATGAGAACACTTTTACTTCTGAAAATAAGTTTGAATCCTGTTATACCTGTTGAAGAATGAGAAGATAATTTAGTACTTTAAGACATGTTTTGACAAAGTACCTCTTGTAAAAGCAGTATGCCTTGTGAAATGGCACATAGCAAAGCCAGAGAAACTTGGTTCCCCGTATATCTTCCATATCTGTACTACATTATATAGACAGAAACAAATCCAGAAATATTACTAATTGTGAGGATATGTGGACTGGTTGTTTCAAAATTTAAAAAGAAACTGTAAAAAGAAAGTGAAAAGGAGATCAAGTCAGTTAAAAGAGAAATAACTTCTTTATTGTTAAGTGACATGCCAATGACGACAAGCTACAGGAAAATACTTCCCTTTTAATTTATATTGTGCTCCTTTTTTATGATTTATGCTTATGTCACATAAGAGTAAAATGAGCCATTGGGAGCCACGCTCTAGATAAAAGGAGAAAGAGGTTTTCACTTGAAATGACACCATACAATGCATTCAAAATGTTTTTACTCAGCAATTCAGGCAAAAATAAAAACAGAGATAATGTTTTAGTTACAGAGTACAATAACTTGGTGATTTTGTCTAAGACTACCACACCATGATTGCTCAAATACATTGCTCCATCTTTGCATGTTGGCATATAAATGAGCCAAGTTTTGCTATGGGTGGGGTTTTTTTACTACGTTTCATTTGTATCCCTGTCCATGGACAACTGTGAATCATTAATGTGACTCATTCACATGGAAATATAGTGAAGAATGGATTGGCTTCAGTTTAAGAAAAAAGGAATGGAGTCATAAAAGTTATTAGCAGAAAAAAACTCCGACTTAGTAGCTTGCAACAGATTTGTCTGCCTTGCTGAGCTGGAGAATTAAGGTCTGGGGCAGGGGACCATAGGTTCCTTCAGAACATGGAATCACTCAGAGTGATCAAGTTGGTGGTAGGGATCTTCACAGCCAGGGAAGAATCTCAAATGGATCTGGGTTAAGCTTTTCAGAACTGTGAAGCAGAAAGAACTTCAATTCCTTCAAAATGTTCACATAGAAGTTTCTGGGATATGAATTTTCAGCAGAATCAAGTGTGGGACAGGTACATATCAGAAACAGAGGCATAATGACATCTTTCATTAGTTTTTATTGAATTGACTTGCAGTTTGGCTTTGATGTAGACTCACTTCCATTTCAGCTGCAGCTCTGTGGAACAAGTAATGCTCAAATCTATGGAAAAGGAGGTGCCAAACCCCGGTGTCTTCACTCCCTTTCCTTCAGCATTTCCAGTCCCTTTATTTCCCACCTTCCCTAAACTGTTGAAAGCCCTTTTTTTTTTTTGGAGGAAACCTTCTGATTTTGTCACCTTTTAATCCAGAAGTGCCAGTCTGAATGCTGCAGAAATACTGCAATGAAAAATGTTCAGAACTTGTAGCGGTTACTCTGTACAGGTTGATATGGAGGATGGCATGAAGACAGCCTGGTCCTCACCAGCAGAAAAGGCTGATAAGTAACAAACTACCCTTAGGCCATTAAGCAAACAAATACTGCATGGGTATCTATAGAGGCACAACTCTCCCACTGCTATGGTTGTAGTGCCACAAAGTCAATAATATTTCAGCATTTCACTTCTAGTGAAGGACACCCCAGTAACTTGAACAATAGGAATCAGAAGTAATAAAATATATCTAATTAGATAGTGTTTGGATTACTGAAGTAGCCTAGCAAGAAATAGGTCTAAAATAGCTTTTGGCATAGGCAAACTCTTCTATGCTGCATCAGAAGTGATAAAATATTGGTATGAACAAAATAATCATTATTATGATCCAAAATATTATCATGCATGTGGAAGTATTTGGAGTTAACGAACTCCATAACAGTGAGGAAAAAGCAATTTTCAGCAAGGCTGGAGCACCTGTACTTCATCTGGAGGGAATAGGTTTTGCATGTGACTTGACTGTGGCCCCCCCTTTGGGGTGATAACAGAGGCTTGAAGGATCCTGGGCCACTGATTTTGTTACCACTGTATCCATTTCAGATGCCAATCATATTAGGTGCTGGTAGGTTATATTATAGTGCTGTTTTTTTCAAGCTCTGCATTGGAAAGTTATATTTGCAGAATTATCAGCGTAGCACATATCCACTTCCACAAGTCACATAAATTATATTAAAATGAACAATGAATATGACATTTTTGGAATGAAAAATATAGGTAAGACAGTTTCCTTCTTTCCAGAACAACCACTGGGAAAATAGATAACTTTTTTACAAAAAGGAAATTCCTTGGTAAGGCTATAATAATGCTGGAAATACTTATGCACATTGTGGATGACCCATACAAGCTTCTGCTGCTGCAGGAAATCAGGCATGCAGCTTTCTCAGAACAGCACAAAGAAAACAAACCTGTTACTAAGAAAATAACATTTAATTAATACTAGCAAAGAAAGTGACTTGCAAATTGTCTTGCTAACATTGGAAGATCAAAGTAATGAATATTAAAAGATCAATTCAGATAAATGCACTGCTTGGTTCCATTTCTTTTATGGCCTTCTTCCCAAGCAAGAATTCTTTACTAGAAACCCAAGTTCACAGGCAATTCCCAGGTAAAGTAAGAGTGACATTCAGAATAATGTGCTGTGTGTGTAGCTGCTGAGTGTTAAACAACTGGGTAGGTGTCTGAGTTATTAATCCTGTCCCTGAGTCAAGCTGACGCCTCTCCTGAAGACAAGTGCCTGACTCTTAAACACAGTTCTGTGAAGAGCTTTAAGGTCAGAGCTTTTGACTAGAAATACAGAAATCTTGGTTTAATATTTCCTTATTGACTCAACAAATTTAAACCTACACCACTTACTCAAAAAATTTCCAGACATTGTTATGGGTCTGAGACAGAACATGATGCTGCAATGTGGTAGACTGGGCACTAGACTAAAGGTGAATGATCTGGAGGCAGCAATGACTGACTCCTTAAAAAACTGGAAAATCTCTAAAGCCTTCTAAGGGAGGAAGGCCTCTTCAGAAACTGTCCTAGGCACTTAATTGCTCCAACTTACATGTTTTTCCATCATTTCCTATTCTATTTCTAATCATATTCATATACATAGAAACAAAGCCCTTTCAAACTGGCTAAGTAATCAACTCTGTTAGAATTTTACATCTCTTCATGATGAAGAAATGTCATGTTTTAAAAGAGGCAGTTACTTGCTGAGATGAACTTGAAAGCTGAATGTGTAGTATATATGCCCTGACAATGTCTCTCAAGTCGAATTCCTTGGAGAACATATGTAGGAAATGACATAATTTTGGAACCTAATCTAGCTGTATAAGCAAGATGTGAGCCAAGCATTGTGAACTACTCAGCTATGTCAATTGTAGGCATCTCTGGAATTTAGTTTTAAAATGTGACTCAGCTTGGTATTTTGTATGCCAGCACAGTGAGGATTTTTTTTTTTGGTGCTGTTAGGACTTGATTTCCAAACTACATTTCAGACTAGTTACCTCACTCTTGTCATGCTTTCGCCTCTTGTAGGATTGTTTTCAGAGAGATTACTGCAAAAAGGTTGGAAGGTAGGTTTATGTTGTGGATTAAGAGTAAATATGGAAGTGGATTCAGTTGTATATAAAGGCATTTAGCATGGTAAATTTTCTTTTTGGATTTTAAGGTATCTAGATAGCAGGAAGTTTTTTCTTTTAATTCAGATTAAACATTTATTGTGCTTTTGTATACACAGCAGGAAAATACTGTAGGCAGAACAAAAAGGGCATTGTTCCTAGGTTATTTTCATTGTTTTGTTAGAGCACGTCTCAAGATAATTTTCTTCCTTCCAATTATAAATCTGGCATGTTTCAGACATATGGAATGTACAATAATTATAATGATCAAGTGGTGGAGTGTTTGACTGTGTGCCTAAAATGTATGGGTAATTAGTATAGAATGTGAAAATATTTGATTAAATGCCCTGAGACACTCCTCTTCACATTTTAAAGATGAAATTTTGGTGTGGAGACTTCATACAAATAACACCTGGTGTGGTGTGCTTTGCACATATCTATACGGTTACAGTAATTCACTAACTGAGTTTCCTCAATAACAACTGCTTTCCAAGCTTTAGCAAAATAAACGAACATAAGAACCTAAATTTGTACTGCACATGTCAATCTATTGTTCAGTTTATTTAGGCAGATGACCTTTCTTGTGCTCTTAGAGCCATAAGAACACCTTCACGTTTGTGAGTGGCTTATCAAATGAACCATCTGGACTTAGTTGAGCTTTATTTTCTCCATTAGTCATCACATGCTCCTTTAGCCTTATTTTAACCTACTTTGTAATATCTATCTTTTGAGACTATGCAGTTTATCATATTTAACAATTAGGAGTTAATTGACTATTCTGAGCTGTCCTGGTCCCAACACTGTAATCTGCCCTTAGGAGAAAGAAAGGAGAGAAGACAGACTAAAAGAATTCCCTAAACCAAGCAGAAGGGTACTTCAGTGGTTAAAGACTTCAAGTGTATAATTTTCTAATTCCAGATCTTTCCAAGAAGACATGTCTAGAATTTCTTATTTCAGTACTTTCCAAACATTTTAAGTAAAATCAGAATGGTTGGATAATTCCCACAAAATAACTCTGAAAATTTCTTTATGTAAAAAAGAATCTCTTTGTTTTCTTTATGTAAATATCATTTTAACTGTGATCCCTCCAAAAATGAAGATTCCTGAGGGAGAATTTCACTAAGGAATTCTGTAATAATTGCACAGAAATTGCCGTGTGTTTTCTGAAGCTGTGCTGAAGTTTTATGAGAAATTATGAGTCACATTTTTTTCTTAAATTACTCTTACTTCTAATCCTAAAACTGTAAAATTAAAACACATTTTCCCCAAATGATGCAAAATCAAGAAATACTAACTCTCTGCTCCTTTTTGCCTGGTGGATTTTTTGTATGGGACCAATGGCCAGTTCTCTATTTTCCCATTCCTTTCAGACCATACTAACAGTACATTGTTCACTATCTATGCTTCCCTATGCTTACTTTTTTTTTTTTTTCCCCCTCCAGGACATTCTGATGTTTGTAAGTGAAAAGAAAAAAGCTTTTGTGCACATAGCATGACTATTCAGGAGCACAGTCTCATTGTGAACTTGCCACCAGTTGCATAATTCTATCAGGTATCTGAAGTAATCTGTGACCTATCAAAATGTACATGACATTGGATTCAGCCTGCCCTGAAAGCTGATTCCTGCAGGGCCTTGATATTGAATCCTGGGATAAGGAAAGGTGTTACTAAAGTACAAGTTACTACTCTGTCATGAAGACAGCTATCTCCATGAGATGACAGAAAAACCTGTGAATAAAAAAAACCCATAAATGTCACTCACTTGTTATCAGATAATACCATATCTAAAGCAAACATTGAAAATCGTACATGGATTACCGGTTATTTTTCTGCCTTGAGACCTACTTCAGCTCACAGAAAGCAAGAAGCATATAGTCAAAATGAAGAGGCAAACGATATTCAATATCCTGGTAAAAGGAAACAGAAAAATAGAGTAAAGGAACAGATATAAAAAAGTTAAGTGGTCAGATTACATTCACTGGGGGATAAAAGTTTTTCAGGATAGGATCAGCTAAGTGCCAGAAATAAAAAGACTGCAGTGGTTATAGCCAGACAGTGGGAGACTCAGGGCTGGAGTGATAACAGACAGCAGCAGAGACTGAAAGGTGATAAAACTGAATGGATGAAATAGGATTAAGAGAGATATAAATAAATTAAATCAATAGAAACCCTCCTTTGCTTCTGCCATGTAATTATATACAGTATTTTACTTATCATGAAGCTCAGAAAAGAGCAGTCATTTTCAACAAGCCATGCTTGTTCGAAAAAAAAAAACCCAACAGTCCAAAAATGTGCCAAACAAACACACACGTGCAAAAAGGGAATATATTTTTCAAGTTCTCTTGATCTTCCTTGAAATATTTTCCTCTCTCTAAAAGCCTCCCTGTGTCAACTTGACAAAGCAACCATTCTGTGGAAGACATCACATTGTGTTGCTCAAATAAATTTTATGGCAAGAAATTTCCCTGCCAAAACTGACTTGGTCAGGGGCCTTTTGCTGTCTTATTGCAGGGCCTTTTTTTTTTTTTGGCAAAGCATCTACGGGGACTCTTTCCATCAAATGGGTAAGATATATATAAATCTTCTACATTTATATCTATTAGTTGTAGTTGAATCCACTAGTAGATTCTAGTAGTGAGACCAATCTCAACTAATCTATCCATTAAGTGAGTAACAATTACACATAGTCTATATTTGTGATCTAGTAGTTCATCTCAAATAATTGTATGTGTTTGAATAAGCATGTAGTCAAAGTCAGTGACATGTTATTAGTCATTGGAGAGAGACTAGTGCCTCCAAAGTGCAGTTCATCTACTTATTTTCACAAGGAAGGAATCTAGTCAAATATTTTTAAATGCCTGAAGTTAGGCAAGAGGAATATCGCCCAAAGTGTCCCAGAAAGACTAAGCAAAGTAACATGGATCTACTGTAATCAGTGTAATTATTTATCAACAAAAACTCTTGATGATTTAATTTCAAGATACAGACCCAAATTTGTGTTGTGGCCTTTGTCCTGTATGAATTACAAATTTTCTGTGAAAGGTGCTGGAGAAGCTAAATGCTATCCCAGCATTTAGGATAATGATAGACTAAGTTAGGAGAAATAGAGGGAAAATTAGCGATAAACGCTGCTTGTGATGTCTGTCTTCTATTAATAACAGGTATGAATTGCTGCAGCTGTGAGGGAAAATGGTTACCTGACAGTCAGCCCCAGAATTCTCTACAGCCTGGGAAATGTGGCTCCAAGAGTTGCCTACTGATCACTAGAAGCACTTTATCTGATTGGTGCTATCAAACTGTTTAAAGAGGTCTGTGCCCATTAACTTTGCCTTCTTATCATGTTTTTATGAGTCTAGCACCATGCAGTGGGATGCACGGGCCAAGAGAAAGGCATAGTGGTAAGGATTTCAGTAAGTTATCACACATTTTACAAAGCCAGCCTCAAGTGGCCTTTGCTCTTACTTCATCCTTCCTAAAACTTTTATTTTTTTCCACACCCATTTTTAGTACTCACTTAACCAGGAAATACCATGAATAAATACGATATCCAAGAAACTAAGTTACAATAGTCTTAAAAAAAACCCCCAAAAATTACATAAATCATGATGATTTGATATTTCTTCAAATTGTAACGACTTTGTGATCTGAAGTTGAACAACCTATTACTACATCGCTAGGGTATTAAGAAGGCCTTAATAACTTTCTAGTGCTTTGATAACAGCTTTAGCTTTCCACAAAATTTCGAGATAGTTGCAAATTTTCTATCAGATCAGTTAGGGTCATTGCTTTGGAATTTAAAACCAGTTTGCTATTGGATATATTGTATTTTATTTGCTTACTACAGAAAAAGACAGTTCAGCCACCCAAAGAAAAGCCTGGATTGCTGTTCCAATCCATGTTACATCTTCCTAATAAAGCAATTTCAGAGTTTTATCTATTTTTCTGGAAGGTAAAAAGGCCTACAAAGCCACAAATTTTAAGTCTGAAGAAAGGAGAGTGATACTACATAGGAAAGTTGATTTGTTATGAGGAATAGGTAATAAAATATTGCATTCTAAACTCATATTCTGTGAATTAAGAGGGCAAAATACAGCAGATATTGATCTCTGCACAGAGGTAAAGAGCAGTTGCAAATAAAAATTACTATTTCACAACACCATTCATGCAAGTTGTCCCAAGGAGCTTGGTATCAATATAAAACCAAAAAAAAACTGCTACTGAACTAGATAAGCCTTAGAAAACAGATGTCTTTTTAGTAGTAATAAAGTCAGAAAGCCGGCTGCTTGGGCACAGCCAAAAGCTGATGCAGGATCGGAGAAAGGGAAAAGCATCTGTCTTTAAGTCACAGTCTTATCTGGGATTGACAAAGGCCAGGTAATGGCTTGCTGCCAGCAAACCTGCTCCACCGAGATGGGGAACGGGGCAGGTGGAGTGAATCTCTCAGGTTCTCCCGTGCTTCTCCAGACTGCTACCAAGGGCAACATCTTTTTGCGCCACCCAAAACGCTAGAATCATTAGGAGAGGGGTCAAAGAGTCCAGCCAGGTCCCAAAACTGTGCTGCATCCCCTTGGCATTGCTTGGCAATATGTTGTTTGTACTAGAGAAGAGTTTGGTCAGCCCTGCTCCCAGGCTGCTGCTGTTTAAGCATTCTGTTACCGTCTTGTATGGGGTTGGCGTAATCTCTCAAGCCAAGAAGGAAATATGCACATATGTACATAAAGGATTCTGTTTGACTGAATGAGGATTTCCTACATCAAATGAAATAGTACTATGCCTGTGTGGAAATGCATCAGATCTCTGGGAATCTTTATTGACTGGTCTTTTTTGTTATTTTGTCTGGTCACTGAGGGACTGGTAATTTGTCCTACACTTCTCCCCTCCTTACTCCTCACTTCTTTCTTTGCCTTCTCTGTTCCCTTCCCTGTGCTCACATTTGTTTTTACTTAGGTTATTTTCTCTTAAGTAAACCTCAGTTCTTAAAACTGACTGCTTATATATGTCTGCAGTCTTTACAAACCAGGTTGAAATTAATAGTGTGATGGCTGATTTACTTGTATGTCATACTTCCTTTTTTCATGTTTATCTTATCAGTCAGATGAAAACTACTGAGAACAGGGACTGTCTGTGATGATGTTTTTACACTTTGTGAGCACTGCTTGTCAGCTGGGTCCTGGAAATACATATTACATTTATTATGGCATCTAATGGTGTGTCCCCTAATTAATATAATTAATAATTCTGAGCTTTCAGAAAAATTAAAGTTGAATAAAAAATGTAAAGTATGAAAACAAAAAGAAAGACATAGGGCTGTAATACTCTAAAATAATAAGCTAATAAAGAACTATCAGGAATACAGTAGAAATGAGTGATTTTTCAGGAAGGAAGATATTTTTAGTCAGTCAAAGAAAATTAAGTATTTGTCAAAATACTTATTTTAGTCAAATGTATGTATATGAAATATTCCATAGAAACCAAACCTTTTCAAAATCTGTTTTATGAAGAAAAGCAATTAAACAGTAGTCAAATGCCACCGACAGTAGTATCTACCTATTATTAAGAATGCTTCAGAAAAATAAAAAGCCATTTTAATGTCATTTTTACCAAATACGTATCTTGCATACAAGCTTTCCTAAATGCCATGGAGAGCTATGATGTTTACAAAGCACTGCAGTAAGTGTGCATGTTGTAATGGCTTAATGTCCTCGTTCACTGAATTCTCACATGAAGTAATCACTTTTTCTGTGTACCTTTCAGGTATAAAATGAAAGATTTTGCAGCCTGTTCAAGAGTTTTGAGGTGACTGAGTTTAAGCATTGATACGAATCTCAGTTTCCTAACTTACCGATGAGTGCCCTGTCAGTTTATGTGCTCTGCAAATCAACCCATCTTGTACTCTGCATGTGTAAGTACCATTTGCAATCTTATTTAGCCAAAGCAAACATTTTTTGATGAATGATGCACATTTGTCTTTCGTAAGATGCAGAAACTCCCTGTGAGTAGTTCACTCGTGAGGGAGCTGAGATGCCTGTGCAGCTACCTGGGACCATTGTTTTTTCCTGAACAGAGGACAGTTTGGCCCATGGGGTGATATGCCTGCAACATAAAACAGGCAGGGAATAAGATTAGACTAAATTGTTATCTTCCACTTGTTTTGTGAGTATGGTTTCTATTTTTGTCTCTTTGGTAATTCATTTAGCTGGGGAAACCCAGTCTGGATCTCTGAGTGGTGAAACACAGCAACTTCTTGAGACTGGCAGTATGATCTGATAGGACGCAGGGCAGCCCGTGACAGCTAAGAGGTTGAAGTCTTCCTTAGTGAATAGCTATTCTTCTGCAGAAGAATATCCTGTATTTCCTACACATGAGGTCCCTGCTTTAAATGCCTGGTTTTGAGAGGAACTAGCTTGGATACAAGGTGGGTAGAAACTGGCAGTCTAAATGTTGGTCTGGAAAAAAAAAAATTGACCTACTAACTCCAGGTGACAAAGAAAACTTCTCTGGATTTTGAGACAGGTTGTAATTAAATGATGGGTTGTTTAGTATTTTTATATTATATGTAAATGTTTGGTCAAAACTCTGGGAAATCTTTAAAAGAAAAAGTGAGATTTATAAGGTGCATGTCAAGGACTATCAAAAAGAACACTGCTTTCTTTGAAAGTGTCTCAATCTTACTGTAGCAGAGGTGATGCTGATGGGAGAAGTGGTGTCATCAGATAGCCAACTAAGGTAACTCTTAAAAGGAATATGGAAAGACAAAGGGGAAATAGAGGAAGGTGAAAATTGAAGCAGACACAAAAAAGATCAATTTGAACACATAGAAAATATGTTTTGCAAATAAAAAATGAAAGAAAGAGAAAGAACGGGATTAAGAGCAGAAGTGAAACAGATGAAATAGGAGGAGAAAAAGCCTTTGAGGCTAGAATGCTACTTTGCAGCACACTAAGATTACAATATAATCTATTTTAAACTGTCATTGGTTTTGATAGAATATTAGGATATTTGTGAGTCGGGCTTCAAAAACCTGACTACTAACATATGTCCTTTGCTGTTGCAGTCTGTAGCACTCAACAGCATCATGTTATGTGCTGTGGAGGTTCATACACGTTTCTAGGATCACTTCCCCCGTGTCAGAGATTCTGACTCAGCTCTGCTAAGGATGATTCAGCTGTGCTAAGTATAAAACTTAAGGAAAAAAACTACTAGCAGAAAAAATGTGGTATGAAAAAACCTCTAGTGTCATAAAAATTGAACTACTCTGTGAAATTCTGTCACAGGGAGAAAAATTTTCTTCCGTCTTGTTTGTTCTTAAGATTAGCTAATTCTACTCCTTAAGAATCTTGGTCTCTTTAATGACATAGCCTCCAAAAGGAATACAAGTGAAAATTTCTTTCTTAACATGAAATTTCACACCCATGGTGTCCCTGTGAATCATCTTAAAAATAAATACAAGCACTACATTTTTATCTGATTGGCTGTGATTTTGAATACAGAATATCAAAGCCTGAAATACTTTGGGATAAAAGAGCTATTGAGAAGGTCCAAGTAGGTGTGCAGCAGATGCAAGAACTAAGGCAAGTGTGAGCAGTACTGGAGTTGGAAACGGTGCAGAGAGGAAGGTCAAAGCACAGGCAGAAAAGAGGGGTCTGGAGAAAAGAGGAACCTGTTGGTGATTTGCAGTAGGTCACACTGCACAGCTGATGGCTGTGTAGCCTTAAGGGTGCAATGTACCCCAGAACTCCCACAGTAGGAGCTTGGATAACCATTCCTAGGAGCTATGCCTGTCAACTGCTTCCATCGGGTTGCGATAAACCATCACGATGCGATGTGTGCCAAAGGTCACCACCAGTTTATCTAATCATAAATTTGTAATAGATTACTGGAGGTAGGCAGTAAAAGACAACCAAATGGAAAATTAGTGTCAGCATTTCTTTGTGTGTTGTTGGCTGACAATCTGCACAGCTGCTTAACCCAATGAGAACTGCACCTAATTTAGATGCTTATTTAGGTCTTGCATCTTTTTGCAGAAAACTGTTCTACATAAAGTTACTTGTCAATTATTGACCTATGAGTTATGTTTTAGGCCCTGTTATTTTCCAGTTGTAGGTGATGACTCAGTTTAAATTTTATGAAAAGGAGCCTAATGAGAGAAGCAGATATCTCAAGGCTGTTCTATAGATTTTTAACAAAAAAATAAATCTCTCCTTTTGCTAAACCTGTAGTATGATTTTAGTTTTAGACCCACCCCCCAAAAAAAAAATCAAGATCTGTGCCTAAAATTAAGTTGTATGTAACTTTAAATGAAATTAAAAGAAGAAAGTATTCATAAAGTAACTCATAAAGTAACTTGCTACCTGGTATGTAATGTATGCAATTCCTTCATTACTGCTACAGATATACATTTCTTTGCCAGAGGGCAGAATTTTTTTCTGAGGAAACGTGTTTAGGCACTGAGTCTTTGCTTTAAAGGGACCTTTTGAGGTCTTAAGAAGCAGTTTTACATTAGCTGTGGTATTATCTTAGCTGTGAAATGCAGTAATAGTGCAATTTTAATTAGCCTTTGAGAATGGTAATTTTCAAATGGTAATCTACAAAAAGACTTAAAATCCTAAAAAACTAGAGCTGCCATTTTAATTATAATGACGTCGTGCTTGAAGAACTGATACAAGCTACGTGTTTGTCTAGTTCATGTGATTTAGCAACCAGAAAATCACCCCTCTTACAGTTTGCATTTTGTGTGGGAATCATGAATATTTTAAGAGCCACTAAAAGTGGCTGCATAGAAACAAGCAAGAAGAAAAAAATATCTCTTTTCATTGCTAATATCTATAACCTCTTTCTGGGATGTCAAGAACTTCAACAATGATTGCCAACAAATAGAAATATTTCTTTGTAATTGCTTCTACTTCCAATATGAACTGTGTTCTACACATATGAAAGAGTTCTACATGCTGTAAAAAGAAGCAAGGATTTTTAGAGGTCCAGACAAGATAAACTGCAAGGAGTGGGATAGCTTTTTTTCTAAATGCAACTGCAGAAGTCTCAGAAATATTTCATAAATATGTGAAAAAACAGAGTTTAAAAAAATAAGTTACTCCTTAGACATATAATATTACTGCATTGCATAATCGAATTATCCAAAACTGAAAAAAATTGTTTAGTCAGACTGAATGAGTGTTGAATAAAATATTTTTCAGAGCTGAAAAAGACTCACAGCCTCATATTGTAGCTGACAGAAATGAAAATAAAGATGTTCAGTGAAGCTCCAACACAGTGCAGTTTTCACCACACTGACAGCTTTAGTGCCTGTAAACAGATAAAAGAACAGCCTTTTTTAGTGCAAGAAACAAAAACTGTTCCACCTGTAAAAAATTGGGGGATTTTAGAAATTAAATGTCAATTTTATTTAACTCAAATAGCTATTAGAAGATTTCATCTGTATGTATACAAAGCACAATCATCCCTCAGTTAAAATCTCTGGAGAGATATTACTGGGTAGAATTGAGTTCAAAAGTTCTTCTCTTAAATACAAAGTAGGTTGATAATATATACAAAAATCCCTCTACAAAAACAAATCTAGTGGATATCAAACAAGAGGTGAGTTTTCTTGAAAGTATTGCCATCTGTATATAGTATATAGCAAAGATAGCACAACAAGGAGAAGCTTTTTTTTTCCAGAAATTCTGTCCTTTTTTGTGCTTAATTTTTGAATATTGTTGGTATTCTTTTTAGCATTTCAAGTGCTAAACCTGAACCCAAATTTATACCTCTTTTTAAGTTATAAAAGTGATCTTACTTGTTTTAGTTGCATGCTATTCATATTGTGTGGAAGTTGGCAATGTTAAAGTTATTGATTTAAATAGCAGCATTTAAAGGCAGTGCAATTTGCAAACACTTCCAGTAGCTAAGTTAGGACTTGGAAAGAATGTTGCAAGCTATAATGAAAATTCCAGTTTCTTTCGCTTCTTATAATGTTGTCACATTCTGCATTCCTGATGCAGGCTGAAAATCATTATGCAGATTTTATAATACAATCACTATCTTGCCAGGAAGCAGAGTACCATCATCTTAACGGCAAAGCTTTTATACTGTACTATAGTCACTTTTTTCAGCAAGGTTTTACAAACATTCTCACCTGCACATTAGGCCAAGGTATAATCCCCAACAGAAACTTTCCAAATAAAAGCAGAATAAATGGCATGCTGAGCAACAGGTGTAAGTACCTGCCTCATACAATCAGAAAAAGACAGCAAACACTTGCATCCAGGGAGGTGCTGGGGCACCTCATTTTCTGCTTTGTTTCATTTAGTGGAAGACAACAGCACACCAAGCTGAGATCTTAGTAAGCAGTTTTGTTTAGGCTACTCCTATTTGATGCAAGACAGAAGAGCAACTGAGGACCAAATCTGATTCAGGAGCACTTACAGCTGAAGTTTTTTACAAACCAGTAATTTAATGAAATGTAAGCCCTTGCAGAAGCAGATAGACCCATTCACACTCAAAAAAATGAGTATCAAAAATATTATCTGGCAAACTGCACAAAACCTGAAATGAGCACCCTTTCCTCTTTCTACGTATCTGTTTTTTATTGCTATTTGCCCAGGCTGGGTATTTTAAAACTAATGCACCAGACCTGCTGACCCTCATGTTACAAAGTTACTCAAGTTCAGTGATCTAAAAGAAATATTTTAGGCATGACTTTGCTGTAGAATCAGCCAGGAGGCTCAACACATTTGTTAGCCCCCAGGAAGAAAGCAAGTACTGGAAGCTACTCTTGAGTTACCCTCTCCTGATGTGGGTGAGCTTGGCTCTATAGGCTGCTGGGTACTTTTGGGGTCATAACCTTTGTTCCATATCTTCGAGACTGCATATTTTTTTTTCTATATCTTTGGGATCATATCCTTTGCTTTGCTGTGTTCAACACAAGTCTGAACCTTGCTGGGAGAATGTGACTTGCCTTTGAAGGTGCAAAGGAGGATGTTTAGGGAATGCAGTGAAGGCCAGTGAACACAGGAGTACCTTATGGAATGCACTGCTTCCATGGGAGCCCATGGCAGTGAAAATGCAGCCCCTGCTCTCAGTCAGGCTAAGGAGCATTCCATTTGGGTGCCTAGCCTAGTGCTTCAGACAGGAGAAGCAAAGAAACCCCACAAACAAGTAAACTGGGCTAACTAAAACAAACAAATCCTTAAATCCTAAATTAAATAGCGGATTTTTGTCTGAATACAGAAATTGTAGCCTGTATCTGTTACTACTGGCTGCATTTGGCAGGGGTGACAGTGGTTTCTGTAAGGCAACAAGCATTGCTCTGAATTCAGAAGGGGATCTCATTATTGAAAGTGGGAATTTTTGCTGTCAATGAATTAACTGGGTGGGAACTATGATTTGTTAAATTGGGTTCAGCATAAAGAAATAAATTAGTTTGCTTAAACCATTGTCAGAGAAAAATACTTCAAACTGATTAAGCATTTGAACAAATGTAGGCTTGGAATGTACAGTTTGAAAAAAAACTGTATCGGTGAATATTGAAAAACTGCAAACTCTTAATGTTTGTGTTTTGTTTTTATTTTGTTTATATTTCTTTTATTTCTTTTGTAGCACTTTTCCCAAATTCTTTACTGGATCCAATAACTATTAAAATAATGATCTGGGAATTTTTTTTTTTTAAGTAAACATAGCAAAGTACTTCTGGAAAATTAATGGTAAATTTTGTTTTTAATATCTAAAGGTTTCTATTTAATACTGTTTTCTTCTATCACTGAATAGAAACTAAGCTTCTGCAGTTGTGCAGAAAAATATTCAGTAAATACTTTTAAAATTCCT